>OZ005744.1:184540988-184776489 GCA_963930735.1 Dioctria linearis
TCCGCAATATATTTGACAGTCAAAGTTGTTCCATCTTCTTCTGGATATGAATAAGATCCTTCAACACTGTACACCTTTTCACCATTAACATCTTTTAGGGTTCCAGTTACTTTTTGCGAGGCCCCATTGTCTAATAAATATCTGGAGAATTTTTTTTTAAATATACAGTTACTAAAACAATTACATAAATTACAGAGCCCGACTTACTCATAGAAATAACTTCCATCCAGATTCCTCTCATTAACATTTATTAGTGTTTTGATATTTCTATCGATGTCATCGGTGGTTACATCTATAACGAACGATAAAAATACGGCAGCAACTAAAAGCCAGATGAAGTGTTTCATCTTGAAAGTATCTTTTCCAACTGATGATTAGATGCATTTTAAGCGAATCATATTTAAACGATTTGTCCAGGGTCACAATTATCATTTTTATTTTTTAATGGCAGCATTTATGTTTGCAAATTCAAAGCAATACAGGTGGCTTGACCCACCGGTTATGCACAAACATAATGTATTCGATGAAGAACATCTTCCAAAAATTTATTACCTCTTTAACGCTTCTTCCAAAGCGTTAGATAGGTCATATATATTTTTGTATAATTTTCATTTTTATATAATTTATTTGCATAATATATCTAGTAACAAAGTCGTGTTGCAGTGAATTTTTCTTATGTGTGCATATATACTATAGGGTGGTGCTAAATTCGATAATATTTCTTAAAACTATTTTTAAAGACTAGATGATAAAATCATACAGTATATTAAATTTGTCATTCCGTTTGTCCGTCCTCTCGATAGCTCGAGAACGCGTTTACTTAGAGAGTTCAAATTTTGCAAACGGTTTTTTCATAAAAAGTTTTAATGATATTTAATAAAATAATTAAAAAAGGAGTTTTCAAACAAAATTGAGGCCAAGCCGCATGAAAAAGTAGAAAATAAAGTTTTCTTCACACACAGAGGTGGACTCAGATTTTTTGATTGGGAGATTTCTCTTGAATATTCTTTCTCGTCATGAATCAAAGCACTTATTACCTCTGATTGATCATACTGAAATATATCGGTGATTGTCAGCGAATAAAATCTGAGTCCATCTCTGTGTGTGAAGAAAAGTTTATTTTCTACTTTTTCATGCGGCTTGGCCACAGTTTTGTTTGAAAACTTGATTTTTATTTATTTTATTTTCTGCCTTTTTAACGTTAACTAAATTGTTATTACGTGCTGCATGGAGATATTTTAAAACAATTTTATGACGGCTGAAAAGACACTGATTTACTAGTTTTTCAAAAAATTTATTAGAGTAAAAATTATTTTTATTTACAGAACTTTTGCGTCAAAATATCTCTAAAGAACAAAAGCTAATAATTGAAAATTTTTCTTGCTAAATACACCAACGAAAGTTAAATTTTAGTTGTTGCCTGAGTTTTCTTTACGGCTGCGACGCACTTCGCCATAGTTAGTGATGCTCTCGAGATGGTATGTTGGGACGATGCAGATTGTGTCTGTAATGAAAATGATTTAAAAGATTTTCAGTCCTCGATTTTTCATGCAAGTTTTCATGATTGTTGAAGAGCAAGTATTGATGCCAGTAGGACGGAAAAAAAAATGATTCCGCTTAGTTTATAAAACTTTTTTGTCGGAAAATTTTCCGGAAAAGTCGGAAAATTCCGGAAATTTTCGGAAAATGTTCGAGAAAATCCACTAATCATATCGATGAAAATTTGACCTATGATTTGTCCGCTTTTCCGGGTTTTCCAGGTAGTTTTCCACAAAAGCAACTTTATGCAACTCATTTCGCTCTACAACTTTGTCTTAGGTTGCAAAACGCTCAAACGCTTCTTTGGTCTGAAAAACTCCGGAAAAGCGCTTTACTTTAATTTTCCTCGATTTTTTCTGCAAGTTTTCACCATTGTCGGAGACAAAGTAATGACGCCAGTTGATAGGGAACTTGATCCTGCATAATTTAGAGAACTTTTTTACCGGAAAGTTTTCCGGAAAAGTCGGAAAATTCCGGAAATTTTTTCGGAAAAATCGTAACTCTCTGCATTTCTCCTGAAACGGATTTATCACTAATCAAATTTGCACCAAATTTTCAAATGATTTTTCCCGATTTTCCGGGTTTTCCATGGAAATTTCCGATTTAAATTTTGATAGATTCAATTGTCACGCGACATGAACCTGTCTGCCAAATTTCAGCTTGCTGTGATGACGAAAAGTGGGTCTACGAGAGTGTCGAAAATAGTAAAAAAGAAATATGAATAAATATACAGACAGACAAATTCGTGTACGAGTTAAAGGGAGGGAATGGTCTCAAATATGGACTAAATCGGGAAACCCGTTCTTGGTGTTGCAATACAAAATTTTGGTTTTTACGTATATACTGTGAAAATTATCAATCCGAGACGATTGTATTGTATTGAAAAGCTCTTCACGCATTTAAATTCTATGAAATTTGTTTGAATTATTTTTACTGTCCGACAAACCGTACTAGAAATAGATAGATAGATAACAACAAACTAGCTTTTTTCCTTGTTCGCTTATTTTTTTACACATTTGGGAAAATTAATTTAAGACAGGTTTAGATAATGTATAAGCGTTAGATCACAAATCCCCCGTGCATGATTAAATATTTACCCGACACTGCCCACTTGTTCTAGAGTTCCCATATATTGGAGAGAACAAATTGTATGAGGCGTTCTTTTGTGTATCTCTTGTTTTGCGGACACAAAAGAACACAGTTAATATATTTATTAGGAAAAGGAGTCCTCAAAGAGCGAGGAAGTCCTCTTAAGTAGTTTCTCTGACCTTAAAGTTCAGCACAGATCATGACAAGTGAACGTAATTGTGAGTTCTTACCAACAGTGTTTAATGCTGTGATGCTATTTTAAAAAGAAATGAAGTATAGTAAGAAAAATCCCTTTCAGTTTCTTTTTACTCACATCTGGTGTTTAAGTGAATTTCATGACTCAAGTAGTAAAAAGCTGATCTGGATTAGTTCGATTCCTGGGTTACTATTTACAGCTATGTAGTTGTCTCGAACCATTGAAACCATTTGGCATCTAAATTGGCGAAAATAAACTGGTTAGTACAACTACGAACTGCTCGATTTACTGTCTCAAATGGTACAATTTTTGCAAGTATCACACAGTAATTCGGATTTTTTTAAAAATATTCATTTAGGAGAAATTTTATAAATAAATTTATTAATAATAAATGAAATTTATATTTTATTTAAAGAATTCAATTGTAAATATTATTTTTTTATTACTTACAGCTCAAAATACATTCACGACCTCAGGTCACAAACCACTTGTGACTTGAAGTCAACTACTGAAGCCAAGTAAGGTTCATTCACGGCCACTAGCCATGCTTCTTATTACGCATAAATGAAATACATAATTTTTAATATAATTAATAAATTTTTCTTCCGTTATTTTGTTTTTGGTTTTTTACAGAATTATTGCAATACTTCGCACTGATAAACAAAATTCCGATAATTACGGATCTGTCGCCATATTAAAAAACTTACTTCTACTACTTCCTTTCCTTCTTCAATGCTGGTAATACTTGGTCCACAAGCCATAGATTTTGAGATTTGACTAAACTTTGATACCCGTGGCTTGTGCACCTGCGCATGTAACTTGGCAATACATTTCCATTGCTTCAAATGCTTGCATCTCTGACTTTTGGCAGTGAATGTATTTTGGGCCTTAACATGACCCACCCATTACCGTTGTGCAGTGCATATAAAACAGTAATTTTATTTACTATCAAATGTCGTATTAGCCCTTCTGTCTATGAAAGTTTTAAAACCTGAAAAATATTCTGGACTTGTTAATCAAGTCCAGAATAAATGAAAATTTTCTCAGGGTAAAAATGCAACTATGCACTTTCTACCCTGAACGAAGGCTCTTGTTCGCGACGAAAGTGATCAAGAGCCGAGTTGAATTTTAAACTGGATTAGCGGCGGCTCGGCAGTAAAATTTAAAATAAAGTAGGGTTGATTTTTTAAAAAACTACGAAGAGAGTTGTTGCTTTTATAAAAGAAAAAGCTTGCGCGAGGTTGTTTCGGTGTCTCGACGGCCAACAGAATAAAATTAAGTGATTAAAAAAAAAGGAAAGTTACATAATGTGAAAAGAAGAAATAATAGAAAACGAAAAGTTTATAACGATTGTAGAAATTATTGAAAAAGAAAAAAATTTGTAAAAGGAAGTTCAAGTTAAGAGTGCAAAATAAATGTATTGGAAACCAATAGAGACCCAATTCCACCAAGGTACGTAACACAGTGTTAACGCCAAGTTTTCTTACATCAAGCAAACTATTTTATTGATTACTTTTATTTGATTTCGCGTAAGGGTTGAATCTTTAATAAATATCGCCAATTTAATTGACGGGATTTCATTTTGCTAGAATATACAAAATACATGTGATGTGAGAAAACTTTCACAGAAAGAAGAAAAGTTCTTCTATCGGCAATAAAACAGTAGATCTAATAGACGCCAAATTTAATTAATATTTGCAGAAACATTTCTGGTATTGAGAAAAATTCTTCTTCTTATAAGAAAATTATCGCTTATATATCGAAACTGACTTGCTACAAAGAAGAACATTTTAAATGAAGTTCACAAACATCTATATAAATAAAAATTAAATAAAAATCAATTGACACATGATGTTACATCACCATTTGAGAACGGCTCGACGAATTTCGCTCTTGTTTTTGGGGAAAGAAAAATTGGAAGCGGTAACCCCATCTTGGTGATGTCATACAAAACTTTGGTTTTTTACAATATTGTAACAAAATAACCCACGTTGCTTAATTTTTTGCGTATCCTCTGATTATCATTGCAATTAAGTTGCACTTGGATCTGGCAATTGTAATCTCCATCCTAGTAGAATCCATTATGTTGCTCACAATTGGGACAATGCTAGCAGTTGCGTAGATCATAGGAGATCTCTACGTCGTTGTGACTAGACAAAACCAACAATTCACCAAAATCTTAAATTTGGACCTCATTAATATGTAAACGTTATAACTCAAAAGAAAACTAATAAAGGAAATAGCGACTACGTGAGTAAAACCCTTTGACAGTAACACCCGAACTTGACATTTCAACTTGTCAAACTGTTCCAATCCCAACCCAATTTCTATTACTAAACTTTTTCTTCAAATATAGCCCCATTCTGATCAACGTACACGTAGAAGCACGCAGCAGAAGCATTTTGCTAGACTCTTGCCTAGACGGCAATAGACAATAGGGAATAATTGCGCATATGAACAGTTTTGACATTATTTATTGAATTTTAATATGACAAATATAGGAGAACAAAATCAATAAATCGCTTTTGACAATCATTATAAACTTTTAAAACTATCTAGACAGATATCGAAAAAATAATTAGAAACAACTTTGACAGATGTCGAGCTAGAAGTAAATAAAAATCGTGATAAGAAACTGGATTGGAAATAATTTTGACAGGTAGTAAAGTAGAAATACAGGAAGTAAATAAAGGTGACGTGTCTTAAGTGAAAGTAACTTAAAATTAGCTAAAACCTGTCCTAAAAATTAAAGAATTGTTAAAATGGAGCTTTAAAATAGTGTACACTTGTAAACCTAGATGTCTTTGTAAAGAATGAAATTTAGTCTTTTTGTAATAGAATAATTTTAGAGTGGGCCATGTCAGAAAAAGTTCGATTCTGTATGGCTGCACAAAAAGAAGAAGGAAAATTTTGTGAATAAGAGCTAAATTTGTTTTTAAAAATAAAAATAAAAAAAAAACAAAGGAAAAGAAAATTTAAAAATAAAACCGAAGTACACCACATAATGGTTGTTGTTATTTAAAAGAAAAAGAAAAAATCCAGTAAACAATAAGAAGAGAAGCAAAATAGTGTATGTGAATTACATGAATAAGCACCCCCAATAGGGTTCTCCGGCGAAAGCAAAGCTCTGCTCCACCGGGTCTCGCCGTAGAATCCTAACGTTGGGCAGAAAGAAGCAGTATCCAAGGTAAAAAACAAATCATATAATTATACATCTTCTCGCTCACCACATGTGATCAACTTAACCTCACCACACTGGTGACCACTCGGTCAGGTGAGGACCTTAGCGGTATTCGGTATTTGGGACAGAGCCTGTTAACCTTTATGTTCTTGACACTTGAAATCCGACGACGAGTCCAGCCGGAACTTCTACGGCATTGGGAATTCGACGAGAAATCCGGGCGGCGTTTTAAGAACATGAGTCTGAGACGAACAAGAAACGATTTCGTAACAATATATTTGGAGTTTACCTCCCGCGTCGACGAAGACATCCGAAATTTTTGTACACGGGCCTTTTTCAAAGAAATTTAAATTTAGGTTCAAAGATGAGACAAATCGGACAATTGTACAAATTGTACAAATGAGAATATAAAATTCTGTTGGGTTGCACAAGTTAAAGAATACAATAACTAAATAAAAAAAGATTTTTATACTACATGTAACTCGAACTTATATCTAGACTTACAAAACTACAAGGCTAAGAAAGATGAAGTTAAACAATAAATTTTAGTAGAAAGAAGAGTTATAACTAAATTATAATAAAGAATTACTCTAAGAAGAGTAGTGAATTAAAGCATTGTGATTGAAGGTGGCCAACGTGATTGACATAAGCAATCTTCGCAACGAAGCTGGCAAAGAATACCATAATTTGATAGCTTGGATGAAGAACAGGCGACTACTAACAAGGTAACTAGCATTAGGCAAAAAAAGAGTTATTGTCCGGGTGGACCGAGCGAACGTAAGTAAGTCAAACAAATATTTGGGCTGCGCAAGTTTAATGATTTTAGCGACATAAGTAATCAAACGAAACTGCAAGTAAGCTTCAAGAGTACAACCGAAAACTGCAGAAGCATGCGGTGAGACGTGATCAAAACTACGAAGGTTATATATGTACCTAATCATAGAATTAAATGTAGTTAAAAGAATCCTCCAGCAAACAGAATCAAGCCAGGCATAGATTTCACACCCATAAGTTATTAAGGGAACCAGTAGTGTGCGCACTAAATGCAATCTCGTTTCAGTAAGTGTAAAGAAGCTTGTGGCCCAAAGCGAACGAAGGCCACCGTAAATTCTACGCATGATAAACTTAATGTGGTCATTCCACTTCAAGGTCTTATTAAAAATTACCCCAAGATTGCGAACCGATTCAACATATGGAATTGTGCTATTATTAAGAATGATCGGAGGAAAGTACGTCGTGTCAATAGAAGTCCTGTAAATAACCAAAGCTTTCGATTTCGCTGGATTAATAAGAAGATTATTTGAGATATTCCATTGGTGGATACTCTCGAGGTCTTCATTCAGGCAGCCAACCCCATCCTCAATTACACCAATAGGCCTTGAGAGATACGCCTGCACATCATCTGCAAACAGGTGCATATGACAGTGCGTAGCACAGGTAAAAATATCATTTATGAACATAGAAAAGAATAATGGACCCAGGATTGATCCCTGAGGATACCCAGATACAACAGAAAGTGGGAATGAATATCTATCAGCAGAAAAAACCATTTGTGCACGATTAGAAAGGTAAGAATAGACAAATTTCGTATTATCAACCAGTTTCTTGCAAAGCAGTAAGTGATCAACAGTATCAAAGGCCTTGGAAATATCGAGAAAAATTAACCCCACGAACTTATCCTCATCAAGAGCAATTCGAATATCATTAGTTACCTTCAGTAAAGCAGAGGTACAACTATGGTTGAGTCGAAAGCCAGACTGACAATCATGTAACAAATTATGGGCAGCAACGTATTCAGATATTTGAAGAAAAATTACTTTTTCAAATATTTTGGAAAGAAAGGGAATAATACTAATCGGACGATAGTCAGTGTGAGCAGATCTTTTAGGGATTGGTAGGACCTTTGAAAGTTTCCAGTAATTGGGAAACTGGCATCTCATAAAGCATGTATTGCAAATATGAGCGAGAGGTGCAAGTAAATGAGGAAGCAGAATACGGATAAATCGTGGATTAATGCCCTCGCATTTGACTTAATACTGGAAGCTGCAGTAAATATGTCAACTTCGGTAACGCGATAGAATCTAAAAGTATTGGAAGCTTGGGGAGTCATCAAGGAGATATCAATTGCATTACCATTATACAACCTCGCATAAGTAAGAAACTGTCTATTAAGCTCATCAGGATCTTCAGTGCAACAAAAATTACTAGAGGAACCAATGCCTAGAGATTTTAAATTCTTCCAAAGTTGTTTAGAAGGAAGATTGACGTTTAGAATGGATGAGAAATATATTTTCTTCTCTCGACGGACGGCTTTGGTAACCTGATTGCGTAAGGAACAAAATTGGTTCCAAAAAACTGTAAGTCGGTATCGTTTCCATACAGAATATGCCCTATTGCGCAACTGTATCAAGCCTTTAATATTTTCGGAAAACCAAGGACAGTCCCTTCGCCTAACACGTTTAATGAGGCACATACTTATCGTGGAGATAATTGATCGCATTATAAACCAATTCAACTTGATCGTTAACATCATCAAGATAATTAACAGTATCCCAAGGGAGGAATGTAGCCTCGTGATGAAGCTCATTTGAATTAATCGCATTATAGTTACGGAAGGAAAGGAAACTCTGAATAGAAGGTGCCTGCAAATGGAGATTATATATGAGAAAAACATGACATCACAAAACTGTGGAACGATGTGGGAAAGATCATTTTTGAGATTGTAAAGATTGATGTGAGGTGGTCTATATACGCAGCCAATCAGACATATATGAAATGTCTGTCAAACATGAATTACTTGTAACCATGATTCATCATAACAAAAATGCTATATTTGCGGAGCGAGCTACTTCTAAAAATATGAATGATAAGGCTAGGGAGTTTGCTAGCAATAATGGTCATTTTCGTTTTGCTTTGTCTACATTGCATGCCTGGATTCGATGTTTCGAATGTTTGCTACACATTAGCTATCGCCTTGACATAAAAAATGGCAAGTTAGAGATGAACACGATAAAGCAAATTCGAAGCAACATTCGATTGAAATTAAGTGCAGGTTTAAGATTGAAATTGGTCTAATTGTAGACAAACCAAAACCAGGATATGGTTCAACGAAAGATGAAAATACTGCTCGTAGATTTTTTTGGGAATCCCGAGTTAAGTAGTCAAATTGCAGGATTGAATGAATTGCTGAATTAAAAAACTTTAGTTTTTTATCTAGAGCAGAAACTTCTTGATGTGACACAAATTTGAACAAATTTGAAAAACTTGCAAACGAGAATAGAACACTTTATCTAAATCACTATTCGTGGTACTATATACCCGCAACTATGCACAAAATTTTAGTTCACGGTACGCAGGTTATTCAATCTTCCCTTCTGACCATTGGTCAGCTTTCTGAATTAGCTAGAGAAGCTGTCCACAAAGATAGAAGAAGATTTTTTGAGCAAAACACCCAGAAGCAGACACGTACTTCCATGAATAGTGATTTACTAACAATGTTACTGATTACATCTGATCCTGTAATTAACACGTTCACGCGCCGGCGCAAATTGGTCCAAAATGATTCTTGGGTGACCAAAAATCGATTTTCGTCATGTCATATATTTTTAAAATTTTAATGCCATCCGATAGTAAACTAAATATATTACTTTATGACAACAAATTTGTTTTTTTAATATTTACCCCCGCTTTGTGTTTGGAATGGCTAAAGTCAGAGAAAAATTTGAGCAGCTCATTTTTTTAAAAAATATTCGAGTTTTCTATGATTTCAGAATTCTATTGTGAAAATGTTTGTATGGGAAGGTATGCATCTTTACCTTCTACATCAATACCGGAATTTTCATCATCAATATTAGAACCTTCTACATCATCCGGCATAGGCAGACCAGCTAAATCTCTCGATCACTTTGCCAACGATATACGTCCGAGAAACTAGTTAAAAAAGCCTTTATTTTTGAAGATTTTGATCAAGCCAGTCCAAACCGTTTGAAAAGAATTACGGATAGTATTCCTACCCCACTCCAGAGAAAGTTTTGTCCTTGTCTTTAGACTTGGGACTTTTTAAAGACAGATAAGTACAATTTTCTAAGAAATGAATTGAAAAAGAGAAACCACGCTGCTTTACCAAGCTATAAAAAAATTGTCGCAGTAAAAACGAAACTTTCGTTTCGGTGCCAATTTGCTTGATTCAACCGCGAACAGAATTTTAAAGATAAAATCACAGGATGAAATCGTGTAAAGGAAACTAGTCCATTTTAAAGTGGAAAAGGACTGGTTTCGAGGGGAATATTGTCTAATTTTAATATCGTGTTTACGAAGAACCGTTAAGTCGGCGAAATTTTCCACCCAACTAAAAAACGTTTACAACAGACCGCTAATACATATGAAAGAAAAATCGGGCAAATTATATGCAAAGTAAAGGAATGGAGTGTAAATGACCCAAGTGGCAACAAAGCCCTTGTTAATGGTAAAAACATCTACATGAAAATTACACGATAAGAAAACTGAACCCACCACTCGGTCACACACTCTTCCCTTTTTATTTTGAGACCCCATACGCCCCATTGGTGGACAACCCCTATGCCAAGTGACACAACCCCCAATCCCCCGAACCACAAACCCAACGTTTTTTTCACTTATCTTTTTCTCCCGAGTACTAGAAATACAACTAAAAGGTCGGCATTGTTTTACGGCCCTTCCAAGAAAAGTCATTTTTTCTTTAATGAATTTTTAAAGTCACCGTATACCGCATATTAACGACATACTATTTTTATATTAAGGTTTTTTTTGTTCTAGGAGCTGCTATATTTTATTATGAAAAACATGAAGCATTAGTCTTCATTTTAGCATTTAAATCAGAAATGTCGGTTGCTCCGTTCTCGCGACATTTTTTGAAAATAACTTTTCATCGTAAAACCACGACATTTTTAACCTCCTTAGCGGGCGTGGGGCATGGTAGGGGGCAGCAGCGGCCTTAACATTTTTGGCGCCCTGTTCAACCGGTAAAGGGGCGCCTTTATTTTCCAGTGTTTATTTTTTCGTTCAGAATTTATATGGCCATTATATTAAAGACGTAGTAATAATATTATGTAGGCGTTATATTTTATATGTACTTACTCATGAATGTGAAGTCTACCGTTCATATAAAAGAATTTGTGTTTCTAAATTTATAAATCCGAGAAAATTGTGTTATTGTTCTTATATTTCGCAATATTAAATAAATTTGAATTCAAAGAGTTAGTAATACATTTAAGCCATTTCTACATCACTTTTGAGGTAGACTTATGAAGATGCACATCACATTCATCAAATATCGATACCTAAATTTGGTATTCCATTTAAAAAAAATCTTAAGATCTTAAAAATATTTATCTTTGTTATTTTCCGTAAAAACGGCTTTAAGCTTCCAATGTTTTTAAATTAATTAATATTTCATGCCTCCTGTAAACTATTTATCTGATTTTATAATTAACAAATAATTTTTTTTAATTTAATTATTGGAAACGTCGGTTGAATAAAGAAGAGGTGAGAGGTAAAGTACACCACCCGATGCGTTTTTTTTAGAGAGGTCTCCGTAATAGTCCTATTCCTCAAAAAATAAAAAAAAAACCAAAATTCTTAACATAATCAACAAAATAAATACCAATTCAATAAAATAAATTTATAAATAAATCCAAAATAACGAAATCATGTAAATAATTTCTTCTTAAAATTAAATTCAGAACGAATCATTTCTATTCACTGTTAGCGTCAAATCATTGAGACTGAACACACCTTGCTTTCATTTTCGCGAATTCTCCTATCAGATTGTCGTAATGCAAAGCTTCCGAGTCTTTTTCTATGGATAAATTAGGTAATCCAATAAGTCTATCTTGAGTCATTATTGATATAAAGTAATTTTTAATTAATTTAAGTTTAGCAAAACTACGCTTGGCCGGATGCCACAGTTACTAGTAAAGTATTTAAAATTTTACGGCTTATTAGAACATTTGAATAAATTGTATCTAAATAATACACAAAAATAAAATTAAATATATCTAAGCAAGACATATGCTGTTTCACGAGAGGAAAGTGCGTTAATAACTCCTGATAAAGTTCCTCTGCATTTAAATCTTTACTGTTATTGTTGCTTAATGCCTTTTCTGCATTTAAAAATAATTTTTCACGATTTCTAATTCAGAAGCTTTATGTATGTTATATAAAAAGGAAAACAAGTTATTGTGATCACGCCTCAACTCTTCAAATCGTTCATTGATTGAAGTTATTGCTTGATTTAATATTTTAAAGTAGAAATTAACTTTAAAATCTTGTTTCGGATCTAATATGAACCCATATTGAGCTTTCTTTCCGGACATAGTTTATCTTTTTCTAGACCGGAATGTAGATTTATGTGGAAATTGACAACGGATTTCTAAATTTATAGCAATCAGCTCTGCCTTTCTAACAAAGTCATTAAATTTCTAATCAGATCTAATTTCTATTAAAATTTCTATTGAGTTTTTAAGTATTTATATTTATATTAATTTGCTTATTTTGTAAATATTTACTTGATACATTAATATTTTCTAATATATAATACAAACTAATAGTAAACATATAAATTGAAATTCTAAGATCTTGCCTCCTATTAACTCGACATAACTTTTAATGACTGTATCACCTGATTCAGAAATTTCTATAAGAATTTCATATATATCACCTAAATTATTCTTTAATGGTCTTGCTTCTATTCTACTTTCCCACCTAGTTTTACAAAGACGTTTCAAAGTTAAACTCGGAACATTCTTTTTATAAATATCCCACCTATTTGTAGAACCAGAGATAAAAACTTATAAACTTTCGACAATATCGAAAAAATTAACTGCATCTAAACTACAATGGGCCGCATCATTAAACCCTAAATTTAATGAATGAGAAAAGCATGGAACATAAAATGCTCTAGGTTCTATTTCCCTAATTCTTGCTTGCATTCATGAATTTTTTCCTTTCATATTTGAACCGTTATCATAACCTTGACCGCTGCAATTCGAAATTGATAATCCTAAACTATTTATCTTTTCTAGTACAATTTCTGTTAGCCCTAAGACACTTTTGTCCGTACATTTGAAAAAAAAAACCTAAGAAGGGTGCTGTTATTATAAATGTATTGTCCACTTTATGCAAAACCTATTTACTAATGTAACTTACTCCTCCCGACTTATATCAGGAGTGGAATCAACTATTATCGAATAGTAATTTGCTTCTTTAGTCATCAGCAATATTTGATTGTGAGCGGCATTAGATATCAGCTTGATTAATTCATTTTGAATATTCTTGCTATATGAACTGTATTGAGTTTCCTGACTGCTAATTCTTCTAAGATACCCCCTTATGACAAGGTCAAACTTTGACACCGCTTTAACTAAATTCTAACAGTTTCCACCGTATAACTTATTTACACTATTAGATGCCCCCCCAAATGCCAAAGATTGAGTTCCTAAAAACTGTACAAGTGCTACCAATCTACGAAGGACTTTATTCCAATGGTTAACATGACTCTTCATGGCACTTTATAAGATTGAATCAATAGTTCCATTTTTGCTGAAACCTATTTCTAAAGTTTTCAAAATCCTAAAACTTTCCATATGAATCGCACTATTCTCAAGACTTTTCAGAGTTTGACTAATATGAATCCAATCAGAAAATCCAGTACTTGATAAGGCTTGACTATTTCTAGTTTTAGAAAAAAATTTACAATAAAAACAGAATATTATTATTATTATTATTTTGACAGAGTAACCTAACCAGGAACGAGAGGAATCCTATCTACATATATTCGCAATAACCCTAGTAAAAGATGAAATATGTACTAAATTTTCTACCACCTTTTTTAGGAAAATCAAAATTCTTTATTTGTATAGGTCCGTTTCTACCAATATTTGAACTATATTATTTGTCAAACAGAACCAGTTACCGGGATCACTAAACTGACATCTGAATGTTCTATTTATGTCAAGCGATGTATTTCGTGATGCTATATTTTGTAAAGCCTTAACTATGCAAGTATTAGGTACCGGGGAAGCTTTGGGAGCTATAGTTAAAATTTCATTTCCACAACTGCTTGGCTTAGATAAAAAAAACTATTTTCAAGCTTACGACACTTTCCATTTTCTGCGTCAGAAGGTTATCTTTTTACACCCGCGCCTAACATTTAAAACAAAAACAAAACCACAAAATTGTCCAAAAATATTTATATGGAATATTGTTTTAGGCAAAACAATAACTATAATCTCAACTGAATTTATTCTTAAAAAAAAAAAAACACTAAATATTCGCTTCAAAAAAATCCCAATCCCACAACCCACGCAGGCGCAATTACAATGACAGCCAAATTGTAAACGCGCCTTAAATTTCTTAATAAGTCCATACATGGAAGCACTCTGATATGAACATGATTTTGATTTGAACAGTGTGTAGAAATAACAAATTTGCAATAATGTGCTTTTCCTTCGCATTACAACTCACCAAAGTTCAAGTCTTGGGTATATAGAAGCATAGACACAGAAAATAGCAACAACAATAACAAAAAATATTTGTCCGTGGTATGGTGAAAACAGAAGGATGTTCACCCTTAAATGTTGATGGCACACATTTAAAATGAATAATTTGTCTAATATAATCTATTAAAATGCAATTTTTTGGTGATAATTTTCAAAGTATCGTCTATTTTATTGAATTTTATAATTAATTTTGGAAACTTCCAGATTAAACATATTTAAAAAGTATTAAAAATTACAATTTCACCTGTGGTTTCATCTATGTGCTTTCATTATAGTTCTCAATAGACAATGGTTCAAGCACAGATAAACCCAGTTGTCCAGACCTTATGGGGATCAGTGACGTTCAGTCAACAACTGAAAAGGAAAGCACATTGTTTCGAAAAAGAGCTTTGAAGCTTTTGCGAGAGATTCTATGCGAGAAACATGTCTCTTTGAGATTGTTCCGGGGTCAACGCTTACGATACAGCGCCTCAATGGTTGTTTCTCCCTGCAACACTGTACCGTACGATCGCTGTTTAAACTTGATTGTTTTTGAACTCTCTCACAGCCCTCCGCTTTTGCTTTCAATTTTATCTTTACATCTCTCTCGAAAAATGAGAGTTTGGTAGATGGCTTGTGAGAGCAAAGCTTTAAGCACATGTTTGTCGGTTAGACGTTGTCGGTTACCCGCAATAATTGGTGTCAGTTTTAAGTACGGTGGATGGTTACCTGTATTTTTCTTATTTGTGGTTCAAGTAACGGAGAACGAGAAGTGGATGAAAGCTACACGCAATGCCATATGAGCATGTTTTTATTTTGAACAGAATTCAAATAATTTTTTTCATATAAAAAGCTCTGTCGCCCCTGTTGGTTCTAATAATTCGTTCATGAGAAGGAGCAAAGTTGGATTTTGAACGGAATGCTTTTTAAATGTGAAGAAAGTTGCAGTGACTGAATTAAGAATTTTTGCATGAAGTTTTGAATTGATTTGTGTATGAAATTATTTTTGTGTTTGATTTGATGTAGGTTTACGGTAAAAGCACATTTTAAAAACTGTTCCATGAGTTTTTTTTTTTTTTGTAAAGTTTGTAAGGGTTGTGTGAATTTATAATTTCAGGAGTTTAATTTTTTTTACAACACGGTATTTTTGGCGCCCTCTGATTCCAGCGCCCTGTTCAAGTGCACACTCTGCTCATATGATAGAGTCGGCGCTGGGTGTTCCGTTCGAGCAGGATCAAACTTCAGTGTCAGAAATTAAGGTAAATTTTATCGAGTGATAACCTAAAAAATCTGTGTCTACCTTTATTAGTGTGTGTGTTATAGAGTTCTGACACAAATAAGAAAAATACAGATAACCATCCACCATACTTAAAACTGACACCAATTATTGCCGCTAACCGACAACGTCTAACCGACAAACATGTGCTTAAAGCTTTTTTCTCACAAGCCATCTACCAAACTCTCATTTTTCGAGAGAGATGTAAAGATAAAATTGAAAGCAAAAACGGAAGGCTGTGAGAGAGTTCATAAACGATCAAGTTTAAACATCGATCGTACGGTCAAAATTTACCTAATAATAAGTTAAGAAGCTGGTGAGATATCCGAGTGTTTTACATTTAAAATGCACACGGCAAGAAAAGGAAGAAAGAAAGAAAAAAATCGAAAAAAAATCAAACTCTCTTTAAAAATTTTATGAATAAAGATAAAAAATGTGAAAGCGCAAGTTGCATGCACCGAAACAGAATGGAAAATGTTTCATTTTCGTAAATAAATGAGAAGGGGCGGAGTTTTCACGTTTTACTCTCATAAAATGCTCCCGCGCTTTTGTGAAAACCAGTTTTCATAAAATATTGATAATGTTAGGACACATGTTGTTGTTGTAAAAGGTCTAAAAGGACACATGTTGTTGCTGTAATCCTATGATATTTGAACAGCACGTGTTTCTGTTTACATTCGTCTTACTATGAAGAGATTAAGTGGGAGAACTCATGCTGGATTCTCTGTTATTTTCGGGAAAAATGAGAATTTCATTTGAGAGGAATTTTACATCTCCTTTCAGCATCTGGGCCGAAGCGAAATTTATCTTTTACTTAAAAATGGGAAGTAGCGTGGCCCGAAGTACATTATTATGAATAGGTTGAAAGGATTTTGAGAGATTTAATAAGATTTTGTCGTTCGGGTAATCCTACGTTCTCTCAATTTTTGTTTTTAACTCGCTGTCTCAATTGCACTACAATAGTGCATAGACAAGTTCTTTTCCCCCATTCATGCAAAAGACGAAAGTATATGAAATTACTTGTTTCATTCTAAAAAAACATCAGAAATTTGCCCATTTTGCTCTACAGCTTCTTAACTTATTATTAGGTTAACTTTGGTACGGTACAGTGTTGCAGGGAGAAACATGTAACCATTGAGGCGCTGAATCCGTGTCGCGTTGCGCCCGGAATAATCTCAAAGAGACATGTTTCTCGCATAGAATCTCTGGCAAAAGCTTCAAAGCTCTTTTTCGAAACAATGTGCTTTCTATTTCAGTTGTTGAGTGAACGTCACAGATCCCAATAAGGTCTGGACATCTGGGTTTATCTGTGGTTCTGAGTTTTTCTGTTAGAATTTCCAAACAATTGGAACCTACCAACGTGACGAGGAAAAAAATAAGATGAGCTATCGGCAAGAGGTATGTTTTGGAAATTTTTTACTATTTAAAGACAATGAGTTAGGGGTTTACAATGTTACAATTATTTGTAGGAATGGTGATCATGTTTCCGAAAATGGGAAGAAAATTCCGCTTTAAGGACCTACTTACCGAGAACTGCACACAACACTGAAAAAACTGGACTTTTTAAGATTTGATTTCTCTTTGTGATTTCTTTTTTTTAACTTTGTTATCGTTTTGCATTTTGCTTTATTACTATTAGTAGGAAAGCCATTAGCTTTATAGTTTTTTTTTTTGTTGCTCCAAACGCAAATAATTGGAACGTTTAACCCAATCTTGTGTGTCCAGTGCAGGTAAAAATCAGTGACTCAAAAATATGTGTTCAGTCCACATACATAATCCGCATACCGATGAAAATTTTTCCCCAGTAAGTGCCTCCTAAAAATACAAAATATACCACAAAGTTTCATGTCATTAATAAATAAAAAACAAAGTGTAATACTTATCTAATTAAAAGCAATACGAGTCTCATTCCTGCCTACAACCATCCTGTGCACCATTGTATCTAAAAACAAACAAAAAACTCATTAATTATTAGAAAAAGAAACTAATAAATAAAAAAACTTACCAAAAATCCATCATACGTCTGATTATTTACATCTGCTAATGTCATCTAATGGCAATTGTAACGGTATGACGTCAGTTCGTGTCGCCGCAGTCAAAATTCAATGGAATACAACTTTTAGATTGAGCGTTGCCAGGGCAACCCAACATGAAGCAGAAATGTAGCGGTTCACTGCTGCTATAAAAAGGCGACGAGCCACAGCAGAATCACCCATTCTCGTTTCAGTATTTACTCGGAACGTATCCTCCACCAGAATTTAATCGGTTTCCTATCCTTTGCAAAATATCTAATTTTTGCTTCCATCTAACTAGGAATGTACTCCTACTGCAGAAATTTACTTCTGCTTCACCTTTGTCCCACATCTAAGCAGGAATTTACTCCTGCTGCAGAAATTTACTTCTGTCTAATTGCTTAAGTCTATTACTGCTACCATTCTTACCAGAATTAAACATTAAATAATGAGGGACAAAATAAATAGCTACTTTTCATAAATCTATGGTACTGTATCGCCGCTTGGAACATTAAGCGGGAAACACAATTCGACGGTCATTAGTGTTTCTAAATATCAAAATAGTTTGGCGGAAAACGGGGTAAAGTTTGAAGAAAATAGAAATGAAGTATTTCATGGAAAGCCAGTAAGTCATCATTTCGCTCATTCCTTTATGGGTGTACAGTAAGAGTGTTACAGGATGTTTAGGAGAAATATACCAAAATCATAAAAAGGTTCTTCCTCCTAAAAGACGCATTTTGCTTTTTTAGTATAATTCAACGTCCTCTATCAGATCCTGATGTTTGAACCAGCAGTTGTGGACCGCCCTGTATAGCTTTAGCTTTCCGTTTCAACATGAAAATTTAACTAGAATCCAGATATCGCCGGATTTCTTTTATTAATATAATATAAGTTTTTTCTCGTAAGCATAGTAAAACTTGGTACCATATCAAATAGATATTATACACTTCTTGCCTTGTTTTACTGCTGGTGTTTTTTTTACATAAACAATGAAATTTGTTGCACAAATTGAGGGCAACGATTTTACAGTTTTTTTTCCAATCATTTCTTTTCAAACCGACACTTGAAGAAATTTATGAGTAGTGCAGGGATAATATATGTTTGATCCTATTTACTTTAAATTAAATATTTGCAAGAAAACTGAATCTGATATTAATTATCCCGCCTATGATGATTTTCCCAACATACTACGATTTCAGCAATATACCCACCTTTTCTAAGCTTTCGATCACAATAAAATCGCCCAGATCGCTACCCGCTGTATCCGTACTTGCTTCATCTAAAGATTGACGCAAAAAAAAATGCACTTTTGAAATAAGAGGAAACTCAATTTATTCAAATTTTCAATTTTAAAGAAAATCTGTTTTTTTTTTTTTTTTTTTTTTTTAAAGACACGCATACTTAGACATGTTGGATCTTCATTAGTCATTTAAAATCGTGGTGGATGGATTGAATACCACTGAGATCTTTATGCTTATTTTTACTATCACACAATTTTATCCTACTAAACTGGATATAGCTTTTACACTAATCGAAAGAGGTGGTGGTGAAGGGAGTTTTTTCTTAACTGAAAATATATTTGTCAGTTTATAATTTAGCACTAATTAAATTAATAAAAATTGTTCATTTTAACATACAAGATAAAACCCGGAAGCCATTTTCGTCTGCAATATAGTTGAGGTAAAAAATTTCTCCATCTTTAAATTCATATGTATAAAATCCTTCAACACTGTACACTTTTGTACCATTGACATCCTTTAAGATTCCAGTTGGTTTTTGTCTTACATTGTTACTTAAGTAATAGCTGAAGATATTTTTTTAAAGATTTTTACTTAAAAAATTCAAATAAATAATACAGTCCGACTCGACTTACTTATAGTAATAGTTACCATTCGGTCTTCTCCCATTAAGAAGAAATCGTACTTTGTTATTTCTATCGTTGTCATCGCTGGATGCATCTTGTATCACGAATAATAAAAATATGACGCAACTAAAAGCAAGAGGAAGAGTTTCATCTTGAAAGTATCTTTGCTAACTGAATATATGACACAGATATCAGCGATTTTTCTCAAGGTGACAATTTTAATTTTTACTATTTGATGGCAGCATTATGTTTGCAAATCGTAAAGAATTCCGGTGCGGCTGAGGTTTGATCTACACCAGTTATGTAAAATCATAATATAACTATTAGATGAGCAAGTTCTTCCAAAAATTTATGAGCTCTGCAGCGCTTTTCGAGGAATTTGTATAATTTTCGCTTTTATATATTTTTTTTGCATACAGTTACCTAGTAATAAAGTCATTCTTATGTGCTTACATATATAATACTGGGTGGTAACAAAATTGATAATATTTCTTAAAAATATTTCCATACTCTAAATCTAGATGATAAAATCATACGGTATACTAAGTTTGTCATTCTGTTTGTATGTCTGTTCGGTAAGTCGAGAACGCGTATATTCAGAGAATGGAAAATGTGCATACGGTATTTTCATAAAAAAATAGTAAATGAAATTTCAAAAATATACTAAATCGGGCAACCAGTTCTTGATGTTGACATACAAAAATTGAGCTTTTTTCACGTATACTATAAAAATAAACTTGTCCTAGACGTTTATATTGTACCTACTGAAAGGTTCTTCAGGATATGAAATCCTTTGTAATTGGTTGTCATCATTTATACTGTTCGACGAATCGTTCTAGAAATAAAAACCACTTCTGCAATCAAACTTCTACAGATGGGTGACGATATTACATACGGGCATTCATCTAGGGGGTATCATAAGAATTAGTCTTATTGTTAGACCAATTCTAGCATTTTTCCTTGTTTTTTCATTGTTTTAATCATTTTTGAAATTACTTTAAAGAATGTTTAGTTAATGTATCTAATCGTTAGATTACAAATCCCTTGTTCATGCCCAGTAATACAATGTTATTTGTGTGGTATATGGTAACCCGTCCTTATGGTATCAAATGCCTAGACGTGTCAGATATAATAAATAATAATATCAGGTCCTCTCTAGTACTTTCCCTAACCTTAAGCTTCAGGACAGCTCGTTACAAGTGGACCCAAACGCGAGTTCGGAACACCGAGTGGATTAGTGCTGTGATACTATAATAATAAACGGGCAAGTCCGAGTCGGATTCGCGCACGAAGGATTCCGTACCATCGTACAAAATTTAACTCTTAGTACTTTTCATTTATTTGATTCAAATGAGAGTAGGCGTCATGTGAAAAAATAATGGTGTCATTTGAAAAATAAAAATTCCTATTTATGATAGTAATAATGAATGAGAATAAAAAGAGGAAAAAAAAAACCGAAAAAAAACACGTTTCTTGTATGGGGGCCCCACTTCAATTTTTAATTGAATTTAATTTTTATTATTTGATGTTATATCGCCAATAGAAATACACAGTCTGTGAAAATTTCAACTGTCTACCTACTATCTATACCTATTAGGTTCATGAGATACAACCTGGTGACGGACGGACAGCGAAGTCTTAAGGCTAAAACACAATGTGGGCGACACGACAAAAACGCCGTAAAAAACGCTGTCAAATGGAATCTAATAACATGGCGGTGTATGGTATAAACTACAATGCTGACGACATCGTTCGACGTTGTCGTCGAACTTAAATGAAAATTGAAATTTGTCGCACGTTTAGGGTGCGTTTAGCAAAATTAAGATTTTGGGCTGCGTTCATATGTATTGTTTGACGTTTAACGTATCGCGGAAAGTAAAGCATAATAATTTTTTGGTGATCAATTTATTTAAACAGTAATTAAGAAAAACTAATTGAGGCGGTAAAATGCCACCGTATATTTTATATGATAAGGCTCATCCGCAATATAGGTGGGTCGACAAGAAAGACAAAATCTTGAAAGAAGTTAGTACTTCCATCGAAATTGAAAGTAATTCATATTGAAAAAGTTTTCGTTCAAAATAATGTAGTTTTTATATTTTTTAGAATCCAAGTGTCGTTTGAGGTGGAAATCATCTCTAAGAGACCAGTTCATTCGCGAACTTCGAATGACTAAACAACCATCTGGTAGTGCTACCATAGATCGCAAAAAATGGAAATATTTCGAGTTATTGTTGTTTTTAAAGAACTCTTCCCTTGCGAGAGTGTAGAATTGGCTTTTTTGACAATGAAAAATATTCTCAAATATTATATTTCATAGAACAAGCTGTAATTTAGACGTCGAAGATAGCGTGACCTCTGAGCTGGAAGACATTTTTGATATGGATAGATCACCACCGCCCACATCCCTACAACCCTTAACTGATACACATTCAATGTCAGCAGAAGAGGATGCAGTAATTTTAAATTTTGGGAATAGCAGCAATCCGTCTACTTCGCACACCATGTTGGAGTCAAGAAGATCAGCAACACAACAAGCGTCGACCTCTAAGTTTGAGTACCGACAAGGCACTTCGACACCATCTTCCAGTAAAGGAACAATTAAAGCTGATAATTTTGAGGATTTTTTTAAAGACCTCCTCAAAGAAGTAAGAAGGCTAGAAGAGGACAATTCCTTAGACTCCTTCTTCAAGTCTTTATCGACATTGATTTAATCCATAGATCTATCACCTCTAGAGCTACTATAGCTACAATCGCAAATAATGCTATTTGTAAAGAACGAGTTGCAGAAGTATAAAAAATGAAATGCCTCAGATACTTATATATAATATTTTGATAATAAAAATTGAATTATTATAAAAGGCCATCTATTCACTTTAAGAACGCCTATCTCAAGCTAAACAAAAATGTTGACAAATCATTCCTCAAGCGAAATGTTTCCTGCGATGGATTGTTTGTGTTGCGTTGCGGACGTAAACTTCTTAAATTTTCTATTTCGTTCCGCCATGTTTCAGAGATAATCTCGCCATTTATAATATTGTCCGTATAGTTTGGAGGGCAATATGACTCACTGTTCAGCTTAAAATAATTGTGAAGAACACATATTGCCTTAATTATTCTATCGACGTTTTCAGGACAGCAGTGGATGTCGTTCCTTATCACTCTTCATCTAGCAGCCATTATCCCAAACGTATTATCAATTGTCATTCTTGCCCTTGATATACGTTTGTTGAAATATTCCTTTTGTTCGTTCAAGTTTTTTCCTGTAATGATTACTTTTATTAAAGCAAATAAATATTAATATTTTTTAAACATGGCAGTTTATCTGGGAAAGGGCGCATCAGATTGCTCCCCAAGAGCAGCATCACCTATGAAATAGAGCAATTCAGTGATGAATTATGCAACTTGGCATATTTTGGAGTAGGAATATGCCCTCTTAGTATTTTCTTTCCCCAAAAGCTTTCCTGCAGAACTCCTCCATCGCTCTGACTCCCACAGGCTTCAATATCAACCATTGTCAAACAATGATTAGCATCACATACAGCTAATAAAACTATGCTATGATGTCCTTTATAATTATAGTATGAGGAACCTGCTCGCGGTGGACAAACAATATTGATGTGTTTCCCATCAATAGCTCCAACACAATTAGGAAGTCCCCAACGATTTAAATACTGTTCCGAAATGTTTGACCAACCGCTTTCATTAGAAGGTGACAAGTAAATACATGACAACTCATCCCATATTGCCTCGCATGTTTCCAAGATTATTTTGGCAACCGTAGACACACCGATTTTAAATTTCCATGCATAAACATTTCTTGGAACTCCATGCGCTAGGTACCTAAAAAGATATAGTAATTTTAGTCAATTTATAAAACAAATGAACTCTTTCTTACATAAGCGTTAAGGTCAAACGACATTCCTGTAAAATTGGTGTTCGGATTGAACGCCTTTCCAAACGATTGCTTAATTATCAAATTGAGAAGCAGTCATTCTCGTAGCTTTAAAAAACATCTCCGGATCGCGGGCTTTCATCATTATAAAAGAGGTTTCATAAAAACCCAACTTCGGCCGTGTTTTATATAGCTCCCATCTTCTTCTATGTTGTCTATGTTTTTTAAACTCTTCGTATGCCAAAAACGCTTCACAAGCAACTTTAATTATCTTTTTTAATTTATTTGTTGAAACTTTTTCCATTGTTATATGACACAAATGACAGAATAAAATTTAATTACGGATGACAGCCCTTGTCGCTCACATTGTATTTTCACGGACGTTTTCTACGGCGTTTTTTACGGCGTTTTTGTCGTGTCGCCCACATTGTGTTTTAACCTTTAGTAATAGGGTTCATGTTGTTACCCTTTGGGTATGTAACCCTAAAAATGAATGATTTATTGATTGAGAATTGAAAGAAAGCTTTTCGTGGTGACGACACGACAAACGATTAGCAAATTTTCGGTTTTGTTTATATGTATGTAATTTTGAGTAGTACTTTATAAATAATATTATAATAAAGCTATCGATTCCGAGCCAGTGGCGGATCCAGTCACCCGCGCCTCTCCCTGAAGACCACAAAAAACTGTTGTAGATCTTTTGAATTCTTCTACAGCACTTTTTTCAAAAGACATAAAAATTTCTGAAAACGTTCAATTTGAAGCGGAACTTATTCGGGTAAAAACGATGGGAGATTTGTTTTGATTTGATGTAGTGCGTTATTTTATTACATTAAAAGCTAGATATTTATTTTGGACAAACAGTTTTATTATTTCATAAAATGCAATAGTAGAAAATTTAGCTAAAACCTTAAACAAAAAAAAATTAAATGCTGATTGAGAAATCAGAACCCTAGAGAAGTCTTGGCATGTGCGAATACATTCCGTATTCTTACAGCATATCTCAACAACAGTAAAATCGCTCTTGGTTTAACCAAGTAATGTGAGAAGCGAAAGAGTCGACTTTTCGCGTGTATCAATTGCATTATTCATGTCCAGAATTGAAACAAGTCGACACGACTACACTGAACACATAGAAGTCCATTATCCGGAGAGAAGAATTTCCTTTTGATCAGAATGTTGGCTCGCAAAGATAGCAAAGGCTTCTGGTCCCCGGTCAGGACCATCAAGAGCAACTTCAGCAATTCCTCTATACTTTCACTACTTAATATCGGTGAAGTGATTTTGACTCCCCTGATCAAGCTAGTATCTTAACTGGTAGATACGCTTGAAATTCTCTATAAAACAGCCAATAAACATCCGGAAGAGGGATGTGTTCAAGGTCCTTAAGGGAATCAACGTCTCCAAAGCCGTAGGTCCTGATGGCTAAACCTTTACGCAAACTATTCTACTTATCTTATTCGACAGAAAAATTTCCAAATGGCTGGAAACTGCTCACTTTCAGCCTATTCCCAAGAAAGGTGAGAGTAGCGACACCTCAAATTATTGACCAATTGCAATCACTTCGATTCTTTCAAAGCTTTTTGAATCTATCTTTAACTCCAAGTTAATGAAGTATCTAGAATCCAAAAAACTCATCAATGATCGGCATTATGGCTTCCGAACTAGAGACTGACTTTTGTTACGGAACATACGAACCGTACACAATGTTGGTGTTTTGTAGTAACAAAGTCGTTGCTCCAACCGTTTTAGTTAAACTTAAGGCACTTTGTCTCTTCCCTCATTTTCTATTATAGATTGAAAGTGTTTTACCTGATCGCATAATACCGGTTGTACTAGATAGGGTTTCACCAAAACCAGTAGTTTTAATTCCGCTTACCTCTTTTGACATTCTTGGGGACTCCAGAGAGAATGCCATATCTGTCAAACGAGATGGCTTGATTAGATCATTCAATAACGACCTTGATGATATCAAATTTTCCGTTGACAGTACCCTTGATACTCTTATGGCCTCCAGAGGGAATGTGACATTTATCAAACTAGTTTGCGTGATTGGATCAATGAATAACGACCTTGATCATGTTCTCCCTTGGAGTAAAGTGATTCGCGTCGAATTTAAGCCATCTAAGTGCCAAAGGCGTCTCATCTATTTGAAACAAAATCATAGCTTTTCACTCCCATTTCTTTTGATGAAGCACTGATTTGTGATACACGGTCTTTTTACATCTTTGGCATTAATATTACCTGTAAGCTAAGCTGACAGATCACATCATTTGCTTTGCCAAAGAAGCAGCGAAATGTCTAGAATTTCTGAAAATGTGTAGAAATATTTCAACCCATCGAATCTAGGGCTCATCTACAAATCCTACACCAGACCTAGAATATAATACAATTTCCATATCTGGGGCCCAAGGCTGCACGGAAAAAAAACGAATTGTAAAATAAACATTTTCAAAAAGTTTTCCGACTTATGTTAAATTTACATAATAATTATAATAAGAGACATCAAAGTGGTATATATAACGTTTCCTTGAACTATGCATATGTACTGGCGATTTATTAAAAATGTAAATAGCAAATATTCCATTAAAAACGAAACTGTAATTGGACACATTCAATTTGTTACTAACAATTTTTTTCTGCTGTTCGTGCCTTACAATGAATATGTTAAAAATACGATTCAAGTATAATTTTATTATAAATTCTTAAGGAATAACATTTGATATTATTTTAATCAAAAATTAATTGAATAGTCTCAATTAATGGTCTTAAACGAAAGATTTTATAAAGTTACACGAAAATTACTAATAAAAAGAGTATATTGAGTATGTACAATATTTAAGCGACAAACCAAGTAATTGTAAGTTAACCGAAAGTTTTAAATTAGGGTATTCGTATTTGTTATGTATTTATTTTGTAAGCTTACTAATAGAAAATAACCAAAACATTTCTATTACACCATATAACGATTCTTCAAATATTCCCATGAAATATTCGTATTATAATGGCAAAGCGTGTAAAAGAAGGAACTAGCCTTGCGCTCCTCGCAGCACTATGCTAAGCCAGTTTTACGATATTTGACTGAAAAACAAACCAAACATAAAGTTTAACAAGAAGAAAAAAAAATCTGCTATTCAATAGTACTCACCGAGATGCTAAAAAGGCCCCAATTTGGATAACCACCTAACCCCAAAATCCTCCCAACCCGATACTTTTTCACCGGTATGCTGAAACCTCCCTTTTCTCATTCCAAATCAAAAAAAAATTGTTTTACGACACTTCTCCATTGGGTTGTGCACGTTTTATTAATTAATATTAAAAATCGTCCCGTTAATCGCAAACGATGGTCTACAATTGGAAAACGTAGAACCCCCTAAAAAAAAATAAAACGTTCGAATCCAATTATATTTACTATATTATTAACAAAAGTTTGCCTGCCATATTTGCGCCATAAATAAAAAATGTGATATTTTGGATTGTTAAACAAAAGTATATTTTACGGTAAACTTTTCGAGGAGGTTTTGAATAAATTCACAAAAAACGGCATGAATAAAGGCGATTTTTGTGTAAATAATACAATAAAACTACAGCTCTAGCTGCAGCATGTGTGTGAACCTAATTCAATTATGGCAAAAAATAGGAAAAACATAATATATCTACTTGTTACGCCGTTTTATAACCGCGTAAGGTGTCCACCCGGCTAGAGCTGGAGAAGGGTGGGGTTATATGCGCTGGGCCTTAACACCTGTTGGGCGCCACGTGGTTTTTCTTTCGAGTCCACGAACTCTTAAATCAGATAACAGAACTTTATATTTATCACTTCTTTCTTTTAGTTGACCAAACGTTATAATTGAAACTCTAAATCTATTGATGAACTACTAATCAAAATTTCACACGTAATGCGACTCAGACTAATCGAGCCCGAAACAGTTAAACTGGCAAGGGAGGTAGCACGCGAATAACAAAAAAATATTAAACACTATATTTATAAATCCCGAATGCAGGAACAGTTTTATGCTCAACTTTGAACTGTATCTAATAAGTGGAAAATTGATACTTATCTTTTTCTCTATATGAATTTTCCAATTTTACTCCAGTTATCCCGCACTGACCCAAGACCTCCCCCACAAACGGCGTTCCTTTCCAATCCTCTTTCTTCTTGGCTTTAAACCACTTGGGAAAGCTATTTCCTTTCTAATTTCTTTTAATTTTCTTTCTATTCTTTGAACTTCTCGACTATTACTTTGTTCCTTCTTTTCTTGAAAAAAAACCTCTTCCTTCTTCGACCTCGTCGATTCGCTTCACACTTTGACACTCGCCCACTCTTCTTTTTTTTTGTCAGAGGACTGCCCGCTTCACCTGCCAAAGCTTTTTTATAGAGAAAGCCCACTATTTTGAACTTCCGGCCTTTACCTCTAGTACTTTTCCGAATCGGCTTGATTCAGTTCTGCTTTGGTGAATAAAATTTGATTTTTATTTTTATTCTGAAATTACCGATCGTTTGCTTATTTGCCAAAAATTCGTGTGTTTAGTGCCATATTTTTTTTTGCATTTCGTTTTACGCTTTGAGCTACGGGCAGCCCCAATAACGATATAAAACTTCAGAAAATTCAGGTTGGGCAAAAGAAATCGTGTTGCTTTTCTGTTTGTGTTTAGGTTATTTTAACGGCTGTGCTCTACTACTTTATTGTGCGTGAGAAGGGGGGACTGGGTCAGGTAAATTATTTTCTAATTCCGAAAACACTAATTATTTAAAATAAAGATAAATATCATTGCATTTCCATTTCTAAGGTATTCGGAAGAACTTCGCGCGTTACCCCTGCCTGCCTTACATCATCTTTATAAAGGTAATTAAAATTTTAAATTCATTAAATATGCTTATTAAACTTAATTCTACTTAATTCTAATTTCAGGACCAACTTGGGTTTTCCAATACTTTTTGTGACAAAATCATTATTAAAACAGCTTATAGGGACAACGGTCCTCTGATTCCAAGAATTCCTTGTATCTGTGGATATACTAGGAATTATTTGGAATTCGAACAGCTCACTCTCCTTAAACGTACATATATATCTTCCAGGACTCACAGCGACGCAGTAGTATCCTTGGTAACTTCAGATGTAGAAAGTATCGTTCAAAATCGATATTGCAATCCATAGAGGTGTCTTCAACCTTCGGGAGGGTGAGTAATTTCTTTATAGTGCTCACGATCTGATAGTGATGTGAAAATCTTTGCAGAATCAACCAAATTTATTACTTGAGGAGGCAAGACAGGACGAAACCAACATGTACACATAAGTAATCCCCTTGGAATATGTTATAGCAATTATATTTAAATATTTTCTTTACTTTCTAGATCACCACATCCCCTACATCCAGAGTTCACCACGTAACATACTGGCAATACTAAAGTAATCCCATTAGTACACTGCTTTTCGCAAAATTACACATTATAACACATATGTATGTACTTTATACTGCCGTGGTAGTTTTAGTTACAATTCGCGTGATATTCATTTAAGTGAATACAATCGAAACGTATTAGGTATTTACATCGAAATGTATTATTTACATTTGAGTAGTTTTCCACCTAACGGAAACATTAAAATGTGTTTGATATACAACTGATTTGTTGGATATACACTTTAAAGTGTGGCTGACGCTGACAAAGTTGATCGGTCGGAGTTGATGTTTTTGGTATTCAGTTTGCTTGCAACAGTGTCCAGTGAAACAAGTAAATAAATAGTTCAAGTGCAATGTTAATGGATAATGTGGAATCTGGAGAGTTTAACTGAAGTTTTCTTGGGTAAGTGTATGTAGCATATATATTATTGCGATATTTACTTAAAATATTGAGAAAATTAAGGAACATTTTCTCGATCTTACAATTGCTTGATTGCAATTTTCGAATTGAATAGTGATTATTTGTGGAAAATATATTTTACATAACATATGAATTTGGAATGTAATTTCTTTCTAATTAGGAATGCGTCATAATTTGCTTAATATTTGTATGAACATATCTTGAACCGTAGCAATAGTGTTACCAGCTGTATATATCAATGTTCATTATATCATGGAATGTCATTGTTGCGTGTTAATAAAAAAAACCGATTTGGTTTTATAACTTTTTATTAAAATAATTAAAACGATAAATAAATTTCTATCGCCTGTGCCACTGTGGAGTTAAGTTGCGACTAACTGAACCAAGAGATTCCTATCTAGCTCTTGGTCGCTATTGTTATTGCTATTGCTATTGTTTTCTTTAGTGCAATATAAATGTGTGTTATTTCTATTCTATCACTCCTATTTGGTTCTGGTATAAAACATTTAAAGTAGTGATGAAATGTTAGTACTTTATCGCTACAGTACTCCCCCTTAACAAAAAGAACTATAATTAAATTGTACTATACTATTTGCTTAAGTGTTATAAATTTCATTTTATTTTATGTGCTCTAGCTTACTATCTACAGAATACAAGAAAAATAGTAATAATGACGATATAATATAAAATAATAATCTTAAATCTTGTTAAGTTCAATAAATATATAGATGTATGTTTAACAACAAAGCTAATAGGAAATCGTTCATACATATTATTTGATTCAAAATAAACATATGATTCCAATTTTGTTTCCTTATTAATTTATGATCTTAAGTTCTAAACGTAACTCTAGGTTTATTAGAAGATCTAGTAACACGGTCAGAAGGAAGAACACTATCTTGCAGTAAGAAGGCCGGTTTGAGTCTATCTATATTGATTAACTCTTCCTTCCCATTTATGAGCACTTTAAATACTTTTCCTTCTTTTGATATTATTTTGTAAGGTCCAGTATATGGAGGGTATAAGCTTCCTTTATAAATTGCTTCTTTTAAAAATACATCCGAACATGAATAAATATTCTGCGGAACAAAAATATTGTTTTGTTTCGTAATCTTTTGGTCTGAGGGCGTATGTTCCCTATAGATTCTTGAATGTTTTTGGCATAGGCAGTAGTAAGTCCGAAATCAGCTGGTGTCTCTGAAGTGACCAATTCTCCAGGAAGTTTTAAAGGCTGACCATAGAGTATTTCAGCTGGTGAAAGATCAAAGTCATCTACTACCGCTGAGCGGATTCCTAGGAGTATCCAGGGTAAGTATTTATACCATTCCCTAGGGTTGCTTGTGGCTCTTATGGCTACTTTTAGCTGTCGGTGGAATCTTTCAATTGCACCATTAGATTGTGGATGATATGTTGTTGTCCTTATGCGAGAATTTCCTAACATATTTGTGAGCTCTTTGAAAAGTAAAGACTCGAATTGTGACCCTTGATCGGTCGTCAGCGTCTTAGGTACGCCATAACGTGATATCCAGTACTGGACAAGGGTGTCGCATATTGTCTGTGCCTGGATATTTTTGATTGGGATGGCTTCGGGCCAATGTGAAAAGCGGTCTTTTATTGTCAACAGATAAGTATATCCATTGGATGGTGGTAATGGCCCCACTATATCCAAATGAATATGATCAAATCTTCCTATGGGTGTTTTGAAGGCACCATGAGGGGATGAGATATGCCGGTGGACTTTCGCTTTCTAGCAGGGGATACATGTTTGTGTCCATCTGTTGACTTCTTTATTCATGTTTGGCCAGAAGTATTTTGAAGTGATGAGTTTTCGCGTAGCCTTGATTCCAGGATGAGATAAATTATGAATTGAGTCGTAAATTGTACGTCGTAGAATCGCGGGGATGTACGGTCTGTTAGTACCAGCAGACGTTTCACACCATATTTCTATATTTTCCATTGGAATTAGAATTTTTTGAAGTGTGAACAATGAATTGACTCGTTCTTTTTCAGGTTCAGAGATGAGTTCTTTCAGCTCGTCATCATTCTGTTGTTCTGGCAATAGTGTTTGAAAATCTAATTTAGGAAGCTGGTCTATTGCGTCGATGTGTATTCGTGATAGTGTATCGGAGACTATATTGTTAATACATTTTGTGTACCGAATGTCGTTTGTAAATTCTGAAATGTAACTAAGGTGGTTCGTTTGACGGGGAGATTTTTCCGACTTTGAATTAAGAGCATTTGTCAGGGGTTTGTGATCTGTATAAACCGTAAAGTTTTTTCCTTCTAACAAATGCCTGAAATGTTTAATAGATAAGTATATTGCCAGCAATTCCCTATCAAATGTCGAATATTTCTTTTCCGAGGGCTGTAATCTTTTTGAAAGGAAACTTAATGGTTCCCAACATCTGTCATTTAGCTGCTGTAAGACAGCTCCTACAGCGTCACCAGATACATCCACCCAGAGGCTTAGTTTTGCTGATGAATTCGGGTGAACTAAAAGGGTACTTTTTTCTAAGTTTGTTTTGATAGTATGGAAAGCTTCGTTATATGGGACTTCCCAGTTAAATGTTTTAGTTTGTTTTTTAACATGTTTTTTTTTTTTTAATAAATCATATAGGGGTGATGCCAACTTAGCAAGATTGGGTATAAAGCGGTGATAGAATTTACCATTCCCAAGAATCGTTGAAATTGTTTTTGTGTTGACGGGGGTGTTAAATTTGTAATTGCCTTGACCCGATTGGGAGAGGGTTGGATGCCTTCACTATTTATTTTATGACCCAGAAAGTCCAATTCTTGAACTCCAAACTCGCATTTTTCTGGGTTCACGCTTACACCATATTTTTGAAGTCTGGTAAAAAGAAGTCGAATATGTTACTTATGTTCCTCTTTTGATTTACTGCCTACCAATATGTCATCAACATATGCAAAAGTGAAATCAAGGTCAGAAAGAACTTCATTTATGAACCGTTGGAACGTTTGTGCGCCATTCTTAACGCCAAAAGGCATCCGAAGGAATTCATAGAGCCCAAATGGAGTTATTACAGCAGTTTTGTACACGTCTTCAGCGGCAACGGGTATCTGATGGTAAGCTCTTATTAGATCAATCTTGGAAAAGATTTTACACCCATGCAAGTTCATTGTGAAGTCGTAGATGTTAGGAAGAGGATACTTGTCAAATATTGTAACAGCGTTAAGCTATCGATAATCTCCTCATGGTCTCCAACTTATAATGTCCTTTTTAGGGACCATGTGTAATGGAGATGCAGCTGACGATGATGATGGGCAACATATTCCCAGTTTTATCATCAGTTCGAATTCTTCCTTGGCTATTGTGTATTTTTCCCGATGCAATCTTCTTGCTCTGGCAGATGGCAGTGGCCCTTCGGTATTGATGTGATGTACAATTTTATATGTCACTGGCTCATTGAAGTCCGGTGGGGTTTTTAAACTGGGAAAATCATTTAGTATGGCACCATATTCACCTTGCAAGGTAAATAATTTAGGAGAGCATGATACAAACTGTTTTGATATACAGCTCGTTGCAAGATGAGTCATTGAATCGACGAGTTTTCTCTGGTGGAGGTCGACTGACAATTTAAATTTATATAAAAAGTCAGCTCCTATTATTGCGTAGCCTACTGCTGTAATAATGAACGGGTGCTCAAAATGACGTTTTAATCCTAAATCTAAGCATAAATGTTTAACCCCATACGTAGAAATAGGTGATCCGTTAGCAGATATGAGCGTCATGTCCGATTTGTTAGCATATTTTATAAATAAAAATTTGGGAACAATAGATATTTCAGCCCCTGTATCGATCAGGAAATTGATTTTAGAAGTGGAGTCGTAGATGAATAAGCGGCGTGAAATGGAAAGTGGTTTCGTTGCCGCATACGAAACTTGCTTATTCAGTTTTTTGTCTGATCTTTAGCTTTCCTGCAAGGAGGTGAGCATTTTTTGGCCTCATTGCCGTATATTTTATGATACCAGCAAATTTTGTCTTGTGAGCCACCTTGTGAACGATTTCGTGAACGCGAATGATTTGTATAAAAATTTCTGCGTTCAGGTCTTGTTTGCCGGATTTCCAGGCGTTTAAGGCGATCAGAAATATCTTTTATAGCATGAGATAAATCTTGAGAGATATTATTGGGCTCCATAGAATAGGGCCCTTTATTGTGTTGCTGGTAAACAGCAGAAATCTTTAGTGATGATACAGAATCATGAATTTTATCTGCTATAAGAAATAGGTCTTCTTGGGTTTGTGTATTTTCAATGGCTATTAGGCAAGTCTGTATTGATGCAGGAAGCTTGTTAATCCAAAGTTTCTTTAATAATGAAGCGTTAACTAAGCTGTTACCTCCCGCGAGTGATTCCATTTGTCGAAAGAGTTCTGAGGGCTTGTAGTCCCCGAGCTCTACTTTATGTAAAATCGCATCAAGACGTCTTTCTTCTGAGTCTCGAGTACGGGTTAACAGTATTGCTTTCAGATTATCATACCTGTTTTGTTGAGGTGGACTTACATATTAAAATATCGGCGACGATTTCCATCGTCTCGGCGGGGAGAGATGCAACAAGATAATCATATTTTGTATTGTTGGATGTGATTCCTTTGACGCGAAACTGCGTTTCTACTTGTATGAACCACAAATCTGGCCTAGAACTCCAAAAAGGAGGTATTTTTAATGTGGCTATGTAAGGAGTAAGAGAGACGTCAGTCTCTGTGGGAGCTTCACTACTGCCTTGCTTATCAGAGCCTTCTGAGTCTGTACTATTGCTCTGCTTATTTACAGAAGTCATTATGAAAAATGTTTAGGTTTAGCGTAATAGTTTTAGTGGTTGTTAAAATTATCTTACCGCGATTATTTAACTAAATCAATATAAAATTTGCATAATATATATACTATAAATAATATTGAAGTATGAATTTTTGAATTTGTATGTTTCTCGCTTAAATAGGAACCATGCTTAATGATTACTTACTGTACTCACAAATGGAAGTAGCTAAATCAATACTGGTTTCTATGAATTTGTTGCATTAATATACCCTTTATTTATGTTTTGCAGTTAGTACATATTAATGTTAGCCTCCGTGATTTTTGTATGGTGTTCTTACTCCATCGCGTTTTTAATTTTTAATAACACTGTGTTAGTGTTTTGCGTTTCGTATGCCTAAAACAAACAAATTTCATTTTTAAATTAATAATTCTATCCCTAATGCATGTGTATAGCAAAGAAATATAACGTATCTTGTTTGAAAAGGCTTTATTCACTCCGTGCTGCTTGAATTATTATTATATCCGTCGTCGCATTCCAATGATGTTGCTTTTGAAGTTGATAATTTGTCGAGGTTGATTTGGATTATCACATGGCAGCAGGAATCTAAGTAGATCGGCGAAATCCTCAATCATCTGGCGCTGAAATAATTTCCGCCGCTTCTCGATCGGTTCTTTATAGTAATCCACAAAACTGAACCAAGAGATTCCTATCTAGCTCTTGGTCGCTATTGTTATTGCTATTGCTATTGTATTCTTTAGTGCAATATAAATGTGTGTTATTTCTATTCTATCACTCCTACTTGGTTCTGGTATAAAATATTTATAGTAGTGATAAAGTGTTAGTATTTTATCGCTACAGTCATCAATTATTTTGAAAATTCTGTTCCAATCAAATTTTTTCAGCATAGATGTTTAATAGGCTTCATGGACTTAGCATTCACTTATCCTTGTTGGATTAATTCTTACCGTTTTAAAAATTTTTAAAACTAGTATGTCCTTTATTTTGTTGTTAATGACAATAATGAATCATGGGTACGGCACAGCACTGACATATGCAAATCAACTTTATGTGTGTTTTTGCCTCTAAATTTTTTTTGCACCAATTAGTAAATCTTACAATATAATATTACATATGTAAATACACATTTATTTCACTCAATAGCAAATAAGTTTAAACCATTTACAAATGAATTTAACCCAAACGGAAATATATTTAAACATTTTGCAAATTTCTTTAAACTCCAACATTCAATTAATTTAGTAAATACAAGAAGGATACAAGAATTATAAGATAAAATGTTTATTTTTCTTGAAAGAAAAGAGGTTTGTATTTTTGAATTATATGAATTCTGAAGTTTAAAGAAAGTTGGTGAAATGTTTAAATATATGTGCGTTCGGATTAAGATCGTTTATCAATGCTTTAAACTTATTGGCAGTTGGGAAAAATAAATGTGCAAATGTAGCTTTTATTTTGTACTATTTATATTACAGAACAGGATGTAGTCCCTTAAATATATGACGGAAGCGGACGTTAAAAGCTTAATTCCAAAAACTGGCACACAAATACGGTTTCGGCAAAAACTTAAAGAGTGGCAACGAATGAACGTAAATTATAATAATGCCTCCACTGAAAAATATTTTAATAGTATATGTTCCTTAGGGTTTTGATGCCGAAATTCGAACAACGTCTACTGAAGACAATTTTAATTCAATAGCCGAGTGACATAAGGCCAGAAATTTAGATTCCGACTCTGATCAATTATCCCCCAGTGTAAAGAAACCACGATTGGTAAGGCGAACAAATCCATAAATTTCTCTTGTCCCTTTTATAAATGGAGTTTGGAGGATTTGCTTGACGGGCACCCAAAGGGCCAACTAATACTAGAATTTTATAAAATTAATCAAAAACTTGACGCCAAATTTCGTCAATATTTAGTGGATGTTGTTGTAGACAAAATTCATTAAAAATAAAACCTATGAATTTACAGGATTTTGATTATTTTGCAAATGAAATTTGTCGAATTTTTCCAAAAGAATCATCTGTAAGTTCTCCTATATTACTTATATCAATTTGCAAATTAGGTTAACATTTGTAATTTCAGGAAACATATTACAATTCTAGAACTGCATCCAGTGGACCTTCTGGAAAGCTTTTCCATAAGTACAACAATGCCAGCAGAGGCTATAGGAAATTTGGACTTATAGAAAGTCGGTACAAGTCACGAAGTATTGTATCAGAAGGTGAAACAATAGAATCCACATCAACCAAAGTTAATTTTTATTTAAAAATTTCTATATTGTTATATAGGCCCTATAGACTATACTTACAAAAAATCACTAAATATTGCTTAACTATTATAAAGTGTTGACAGTCCTGACAATTTCAAAATTGTAAGATTTGCTGGGCTAAAAAGCATTAAACATTTTAAATATTAATTTCTACGTGAAATATTACGAAACAGTACAGATTTTCTTGGGTTTTCAGTAACAGAAGAAGAAGGTAAAAATATTCAGTGCACATTAAAGCACAATAGAGATAACAGGGCAGAAATTGAGAAAGGTTGGGAAGAGTCGTTTGAATACAGACTGAGATTATTTAAATCATCTGGAGGAAACATAGAAAAGATTTCCGAGGACTGGTCATCTCTTACTTAAAAAAAAAAAAGGTTATACCTTGGTGAGTGCAAATATATAAATAATTTACGTTTCATTTTAATACAGCCATACTATTTTAAATGCATTACAGATATAACTTGATTTTAAGCGGATCTATCCTGGTAAAGAGCTGCTACTTTTATCTAGCTGGGAAGATTTTTTGCCAAAAATTAAGAAGTATTTTGCTCGACACATCAAGAATCAATATTCGAAGGCCCTGTTGAAACAGTTAAATCCCGATCTAAGTGGTAACGTAACCTCTTATAACATTAAAGAAGGGCGAAGGACTATATTAAAGATCAATCCATAGAAAATTGGAAACCTACATTAGTGGACTCCCAACGCAGCATAATCTTGCACGTCAATGTAAGAATATTTTATTTATAAAAGTATGTACTATATCTTGTATATATTTAGAGCGTAAATGACACGAACCCGTCCATCGAGAACTTACGAAAGGAATATCTTGCATTAGGTCTAACACTGCAACAATTAACTGTCGTTATTCGACGAGACTGGAATGATGTGGATGAATTTGAAGTAAGAGTAGACAACATTAAATATACATTTTCAAGTTTTCTTAAAGCGTTGGACGTGTACTTTAAATTGCATCACGTTTTAGATACGTGCTATGCAAATGCTTCATATATCTACGTGGTTGTTTTTGCAAAAGTCCTGCTCTTGAGCGCTAATGAATTGTTAGATTTAAGTATTATTTGGTTTGCACATAAAATATTATAAAGTAAATTGCTTTTAATTAAATATTTTTCTATTACAATGTTTTTTATTTGGGGATTTTTATGAGAATTTATAAGCAAAATATTAAATATCCAAATTGAATAATAATAATCCTTTGAATTATTGAATGGTTTTCCCAAACAATTGCGTTGTTAAAGCTGTGGATTGTGTAACAATGAATTTATATTATATTACATAAATCGTTTAAACTACCGGTGTTGATATTAAATTTTCATTGTTCTATTTACTATTCTGTACTTTTAACAAATTTTCTTATTCACAGTGAATAAGTTAAAATTACATTAGATTTGTTTACTCCTAGGTTAGTCTACAAATGTAATATAAACACCGATATTGTACTATTTACTCATTTTGTCATGGTATTATTTACAGTAAAGATGTAATTGGAACCATTTATGTGTAAATGCGACATTCCCGATATTACCACGAGAAATGTTTAACATACAGAAATTGATGGTTAGTTGATATTTAACCATAAAAGTGTTTGCGAAAACCATCGTCGTTGTATACGTCTACAATTCTTTTTTTTTCCGTGTGGTCACACGGTCTTACCTTCATTGGATATTGTCCAAAAGAGAGCCTTCAAGCTCACTGGCGATGTGGCAATATCTTGTAATATCGACTCACTCGAACAACGCCGCAATGATGGATGCCCTTCACTTCCATATCGCTATATGTATGGTCAATGTTCTAATGAAATATCTCGTCTGATCCCTTGCAGAATTATCGACTTATATTCGTCTCTTTTTAACTAAACCATTAACGAAAAATATTAACAAATATTCTCCCTTTTCTCTCAGTGCTTTCCTAATCCACTCCAACAACAAAATGGAGGATAGATACTCATTTTTAGAGACACATAAGATCAATTTTTTTGCCTTTTTTTACTGGAGCCTATTGCTAAAGCTTTTGAGAATTAAAATGAATAAAAACCAATTTTATCACGATAGAGGTTTACAAAATAATTTTTATAAAATAAACTACTTTCCGAATTAATCCAGTTTTTGGACCACTGAATAGAGTCACCTAAATTTTCATTATCGTGTTAAAATAATCGTGTAGGAACAAATTTTATTCAAGTTACAAGAGTCTCAATCTTAATGTTATGAAAATAATTATAACATGAAAAATATTAACAAATATGTTTGGAAAACCTATGTACGAAAAATAATAAAAATTGGTGTGTACATGAAGAAGTTATTCGGGGGGAGAGGAAAATAAAACTGTTTGTTGAGGTTTTTGATTTAAAAAAAAAAAAACTCAAAATCTTTTTCAAAAATCTAAGCCCGGCATCATTTGAACTGATGAGTTTCTAATATTTTGCCGAAGGTTGCAAATCAATATCATAAAAACTGTAGATAATAAAAAGGGGGAACAAAATGCTTACAAATTTATTCAGCCTTAAATCAACTCTTTAGTTATCGCTAGTACTTTACAACTAATTATCGCAATCCAAATAGTTTACTTCGTTCACTTCACTGTCTGAAATAAGACTCGTCTCCTGGATGTAAAAAGCGCCGTATTTATACTTTACAAATTATCCTAGAACCTTCCTAAATATTCCGTTATCCGAACCCAAAGTTTATTAACGGTTGATTAGCTTTGATAGAAATCAGATTATGGTTCACATTACTTTGGGGGTGTACATGCAAATTTGTGCAAAAAAAACGTTTTGTCTGTGGGGCATCGCTATTTGTATTTATGCGTCAAGCAAGTACGAACGGGGTGTGAATTGTATTGACAATGGACGGGATTATCAATCCTTGTGGATATTAAAATCCAAAGAGTACTCATTCTCAGAAATAGGAAAAATCTTCTGCTTATGACGTTTTAATCAAGAAACTGAAGGAAATGAATCAAAATACAAACAACGAATCAATTATTAAAATTATAAATTCACTAAGAACTTGCACTTTTCCGTAAAGAGCTAAATTCCTGAAAGAAATCGGCAAGAAAGGGAATGAATGATATTAGAAAACTCATCCCCCGATTCTACATAAGAGACTTTTAACGTTAACCTCTTAAATTTAGCAAGTAAGAGATTTTAGCAGAATTAGTATTCTACATAAATTTTAACTATTTGAGGTTAATACCCTAGACACACAGCACGAACTAATAAATCATTTGTACTAACTATTCATTAAAATGCCGTGTGTCACATACTATATGTCATTATAGCTCGAAAATCAGGTGATAATGAAGTACACTAATGAAGTGTTTTCCTCCTTCATTATAGCTATAATGAGGAAAAATGTGCTAGATTTGGCATATAATGTAAATCTGGAGCTCCGCTGTGCATCGGCCGATTTGGAAAATAAGAAGAAGAAATGTAAAGAAATGCAAATCTCAAATTATATTATCGATATTTGTTTTAATATAATGTTTTTCCCATTTGTAAATTGTTAAATTGAAAATAAAATAAATGAAAACAAAATTTATCGCGTTAGTTCGATCCATATTGCTTCTTTAAGGTGATAAGTTCATCAAAACCAGTTTGACAGCACAACTTAATTAAAGAAATGGCTGTGTGTCCGCAGTTTATAATAAATCATTATAGACTAATTAGTCGTTAGTTATTTATTCATTAAGAGTGCTGTGTGTCTAGGACATAAGAGGATTTGGAGAATATTTCAGTCAGTCAAGCTAATTAAGACGTTTACTTTTCAAGAAGGAAGTAGAAGTAATGTTTTTGGCGAGGAAATGATGGCCCACACGTAGCTATAATTGTGTGCGTCTTTAATCGAGTTACAATTATCGATATAAATAATAATTGTATGATAAATTCACGGCACATAATCATAATTGAATTATAATTTTAATACATAAGTCGCAGGTAAAGAGTTCCACTGCCGTCGTTACGTCCAATAGAATTTTCGTATAAACCTGTAGCAAACAAATTAATTGTTACCGAAACTTTAAAGTGACGATAATATTGTCGAGTAATGGAGATTGTCATAAGGCTATGTCATTACTATCAATTTAAAGGCAAAAGTTTTTATCATTCTGAAATTCTGTCCAGCCTCAGAAATAGCATCTTGCTCAGAACCATCCTCTGTGTATGGCTCAAATTGTATAATTATTTCATATTTCACAAACTTGTACATATTTATATAATATATACGAATTATATAAATATGTACCTACTTATTTTACAGCATTTTTATCCAATATTTCTGTACTTTAAAACAAAACAATTTCTGCAACTATCACGATAAAAGATTTAAGCGTACCTTGGTGAGAAGCTCTTATGTTAAGAGATATTTGACAGATATTTTCGTTTCCTAGAATACCAAATCTCTTAAAAAAAAATCTGCACAAAAGTTAAGAGATCAGCTGACGTTTGACATCTCTTAGCTCTTTACGTAGAATACGAATGGCTCTTAATGGGCTTTGATAGCCCAGTTAAGAGAATAAGAGCTCTTATCTCTTATGTAGAATCGGGGGGTCAATTTACGGTAATTTGATGTTCTTATCTTTTTTGCCAGATCTCCAGAAACATCAAAACAGTTTGGGATGAATAATTTAAATGCAGAGTCCGCCAATCAAAATTCAGAGGCAAGTTGACAGTAAATGAAAATTAATCTTATTTATTCAACTTAAATATGGCATATTATTCCGGCCATTACAAATCTACTTTACCATTAAAATACTTCAAGTAAATTTATTTTAAGTCCTGTATGCAAATCAGAATTTCTTCTGTCTTCTTGATCAATCTATGGGCGAATTGGAATCACGAGTATATTTTCTACACATAAAGTTATGAAGAATTCAACACCCAAAAGGAAGTGGAGCAAAATAATTATTATATCATAGGACTGACGTCCATCAGGAATTTCAATTCCTTCAATTTGATTACAATTGAACTGAATGAACTGTTCTCAATTAAATGGCCTTCTGCTGCTACCATCAATATTTTCGGCATAATTAATAAAAATTCAATTGACTGGAAATTTTTTATATTTTTGAAACCGATGTGATTTATTATTTTCCAAATGCTATCTTTGTTATTCTTGATTCAACAATTTCACAAAATTTTAAAACTCTGCCATGATTTTCATTTACACAGTGAATAACTGTCAAGATGGGAACTGATACAAGAGACGTTTAAATGACATTTGAAATGAACTGACAGACTTCATTATCTTGAATTGATTTTATATATTTAATCAATTGTGGAGATAGTCTGTTTGTGTGGGGTAGGTATAATTTTTGATTATATATGGGAGTTTCCTATTTATTCATATATATATTGTAGGAGATAATTACATGTTCAAGCACTAATTGTGCTCTCATCACATACAATCGCATTTGTATGACTTGCAAATATCGATCATTGTAATCTTGTAGCATTCCAAAAAAGAACAGTCACAGTCTGTAATAAAGTGTCGTACCGTTGAGATCAAAGTTGAGTTTTTCATTTTTCATTCCGGCCTTCCTACAAATTTATTTATATTTTTTTTCTTGTAATAGTCACTTTACTTTTATGCGACGTCCTTTTACACCGATTGCATACCTCAATTATTTCTGACATACTTAAAATAATTAAAACCTCTTCACATCATCTGGAAATTTTTATTTAAATATTTTCAACATTCAACACAGAATTTTAACGTCCTAATAAGCTTCCTATAGCTCTTGCATGAATCGTCGGCTGCGGTAAACGATTATCTGAAAAGATATTAATTGCTTAATTATTTAACACTAATTAAAATTACTAAGATTTTCAAGATAACATACAAGGTATAGGAGTTGGTGGCACAACTGAAAAGATATTCATTATTGTATAATGTGGCACTAATTAAATAAAATAAATAAATTTTTCAAAGTAACATACCAGTTGTAGGAGTTGGTGGTATAACTGGGTGTGGAAGGGTTTTTTTCTCAACTGAAAAGATATTTGTTACTTTATAATTTTGCACTAATTAAAATAATTAAAAATTTTCAATAACATACATGGTAAAGTCCGGAATCCATTTTCATTCGCAATATATTTGACAGACAAACTTGTTCCATCCTCCTGTCGATATGAATAAGATCCTTCAACATTGTACACATTTTCACCATTGACATTCTTTAAGGTTCCAGTTACTTTTTGCGATGCACCATTATCTAAGTTATATCTGGAGATGTTTTTTTTTAATATGTAGTTACTAAAACAATTAAAAAATTTACATAGTCCGACTTACTCATAGAAATAATTGCCATCCGGAGTCCTCTTATTAACATTTATTTGGGTCTCAACATTTCTATTGTGGTCATCACAGGATGCATCTATAACGAACGATAAAAATGCGGCGGCAAACTAAAAGCCCAGAGGAGGTGTTGCATCTTGAAAGTATTTTTGCGAACTGAATATTAGACGCATTTTAGCAAATCATATTTAAATGATTTTTTCGAAGGTCATAATTATAATTTTTATAATTTAATGGCAGCATTAGTTTGCAAATTGAAAACAGTAGAGGTGCGACTGAAGAGCTTGGTCCACATTAGTTATGCACAAACATAATATATCCGATGGGAAAGCTCCATCTCATACGTTAAAAGCAAAATTGGTAAAGGCCGTTTGCAAGAATTTTCGCAATTTTTACTTTCACTTTGATTTTTTTTGCATATCTAATAATTTGTGTCGTGATGCCATTTTTCCTATGCGTAGTACCGAGTGGTTTTAAGATCAGTGATTTGATCCAAAAACTCAATATTTACATAAAATTGTTATTAGTTAATCCACAAACGGCATCTTGTTGATAGTATAAATACTTTTAAAAAACATTTAAGCTTTGCATGTTGATAGTTCATAGAAGGGTGATATTATAGAGGGTGTCCCATTCGAGCAGGATCAGAAGCTAGGCTGAATTTCATCGATTCAAAACCTACAAATTCACGGTCTACCTTTCATCATTTGTGAATTACAGCATTATGAATTTTTGAGTCACAAAATAAGTGATGAACAAGGACAAAATAAGGTGAGCTGTCGGCAAGAGGGTGTATTTCGGAAGTTTTTACTAGTTTAAGACAATCAGCAGGTAGTCGTTTAAAATGTTACAATTATTAGTAGGATTAGTAATTCTGTTACAGAAAATATCAAGAAAATATCACCTCAATGATGTACAGAAAGTACATAAACTATATATTTTCAAAGATTTTAATCGCCAAAGACCAAGTATTAATTTACATGGACGACATTCTTATAGCCACCGAATGCATTGAAAAACATCTGGAGATCTTAAAACAAGTATCAGACCTAATAAACTGAACACGGTTTACAGCTTAGGGTTGACAATTTATTATGAAGAAATCGAGGTACTTAGGATATGTAGTAAACAATAAAGGGATGCGTCCAAATTCAGAGAATCTCCGTGCTATCAATGAATTTCCACTTCCCAAATGTGTGAAGGATGTCCATAGTTTTTCTTGGTTTGGGATCATATTTCAGAAGATCATAAAACATTTTGCTACCTTGGCTAAACCTTTTTACGATCTGTTGAAGAAGAAATAGTTGTAGCGATACAAAATCCATAGTTAGTTATAACTTATTAAAGAACAATATCAATAAGTCAAAAACCTGGTTTTGGCCGATCCAACATTCCATAAGCCGGGAAGGATTGACATCATATTAGGAGCAGAAGTGTTCGGGAAGGTAATACTAGGCAATCTTCTGCGTGGAACCGTAGATGCTCCCGTTGCCCAACAAACAGAGCTGGGGTGGATATTCAATAATTGTACTGTGAACTGATGGATATAAATTAAACTTGATCGATTGCTATCTGATAATCAAATTTTTTTTATTAATTCGATTCGCTTATTTATACAATAATTACTATACATATATACATAGGATGACAATAAATGAAAAACAAATATAACAAAAATTTATGTCAATGAAACACAAATCACAAGATCAGCATAAAATTACCTCGTAGGCAAAGTCACCGACCGTAATTTCACTTGTACTTCCATGCAATTGCTGACATAGAACTTTGGTGAATGTAAGAATTGCATAGCTAAGTGAAGGTAGAAATTGCATATTAAAAAATGAAATTACGGTCGTTGACTTATTGATATTGTTCTTTAATAAGTTATAACTAACTATGGATTTTGTATCTCTACATTCTCCCGCCTCGCATTATCAAATCGGGGTACCTCCAAGATGATACCGAGTTGCTCTTGTGACCTGGACCCTGCTCGTCTTGGGGTTGGTTGAGGTAGGTTTAGTTGTGGCATCATGTTGTTTCGTCGCTTTTTCCACAAGATATAGGGCGCCACACTGATGATTATGATAGCTGCCAATGAATAGAATCCAACATAATGATGTATGTGGTGACGGTGAAGGTGAGGAATTCCCGCGATATACTGTTGTTGGGTTTTAATTGCCTTATGGAGCTCTTCAATATCATCAGCGTTGATCTCTTTAATTAGCAAGGGAATGGAAGTATTGGTTGTATTTTGACTTGCCAAATATTCGCCAATGTGAGTAGAGATAATTCCTTGCTCCGGTATAAAAGAGGAGTTCAAGGTTCCTGGTTGTTGATTGTTTGCATTTATGAATAATGTTGGATGCTTTATCATACAGGTAGGCTGTATTTGTATAATCCCACTTTCTTCAAGGATTATAGGGTGGATCGTTGTTCCACATATGATATCGAAATGAGTTACTGCATCCATTATATAGATCCGGGTACTTGGTGTGTGTAGCTTATACCACATTTTTCTTCAATGGTATACTTCGTAATTTACATAAGGATGACAATTTTCCCTGGTGGTTAAGCAGTTCTGTCTCACATCTGCTTTTGATTCGATTGCGCACTGTATATAGGCTGTTTCAGATTGCAAATTAATTGGGCCTCTGATAATTGTATGCATTCCTTGATAACTTCCCCATTTAATGGTGTAAAGTGGTCCTTATGGATGTTTACAGCCAGGTATTGTGTTGAGGGTTGAATGTGGATGAACTGATTTGCATGTTTCACAGGTATAGGCGTAAGTTTGAATAGCCGATATATTTCTGCACTGAGCAATGGAATTCGAACGTCAAATAATACATTCCTTTGCGTGATGCGCATCTTAACATGCATTGAATTATATATTGGCAGTAATGATTTCGAAGTTTCATCTCCTAGTACTCTAAGATGTTTTGGTAAGTGCTCTTTAATTATGCTTAGTTGTTCACGAAGCTGAATGGGTGTGAGCAGTAGTGTGTTGAGCCTTCCCGTGTTTTGTGTCGGTTACTACAGCTAATAAGCTCCTTTGCATATGTTGAAAGTTTATCAGATTTAGGGTTACTAGTAATACTGCCGACGTAAAGGCTTGCGTAGTTTTTAAGACTTCGTCAGCTTTATTAAGTCCATTTGCAATTGTCTCTATATGATGTTCCAAGATAGTGATTTGATGATTTAACGTCTCACTATTCTTCTTTATGACATTAATTGTGTGTTCAGCAATGGATGTTTGATTCATTAGCAGTTCTTTCAATAGATCTTCATTTACCTTGATGTTCTGAATTTGCTCTTCGTATCTTTCTGCAAACCCCTTGATCAAGGATACCAAATAAACTGTTTCCGATTGAGCCCACTATTTCAAGAGGAGCTCGTTTGATTCTAAATCTTCATTTTCATTTTGTTGTTGTAATATACTATTGATTTGAAAGAATTCAGCATACTGATGTTGTAACTGTAAAATTGTTGCGTTACATAGTTCTTTTGTTATTGTTAGATGGGTGTTTTGTTGGCAGATTTCTGTAAGCCTTTGCACTAATTTCTTATCCCTGTGAACTCCTTCCAATATGATGACAAGTCATAGTAAATGATGAGATTCCCATTCGCTTGAATATAGCTGGATCTCTGATACGTCTTCAAAATATATTCCTTCTTGTTCTTTAAACCTGGTTATACTATATGGTTTATCAGGTTGCTGGCCTATAACTAATATAGTGAGCAATGCCAATATCATGAAGGTTAGCCATGATTTTACTCAGTGAGCTTGAGTTATGAGGTGGAATTGTATTTGGCTGTCGGGTGCGTTTAACATTTCGATTTTCATGTAGTGAGTTTGAGCACCTCCGCCTTTTGTTCGAGCTTTGAATGCAATGCGAATTAATTATTTTGCTCTCGGAGATAGGATTTGGAACCGTCTCTATCGTATCTCTTTGGATCAACCGATTCATTCATGTGATTGTCGATTATAGTAAGCAGCGACACTTTAGTGACTGGTCGTTTGATCCTTGATCCCTTTGTTTGGAGTGTTACTACTCTAGTTAGCTCATCGAGTCCAGGGTACGTTTCTATCACTCGGCCAAGTGCCCATTTTGTTGGTGGAAGCTGTTCGTCTTTAATTAGTACCAGATTTCCAATTAGTAGGTTCTGTTGTCGTTGAGTCCATTCAGGACGCTGCTGTAGCCTTGAGAGGTATTCGGATGACCACTTTCTCCGGAAATCCTGATGCATCCGTCCTAACCCGTTGCCACTTATCAAGAGCATTTGGATTATTTTCAAGAAGATTTCTTTCAGGTACGGCAAGTAATGAAGAGCCAGTCAAGAAGTGACCTGGAGTAAGCACTTCCACAAGCCACTTTCAGGATCTTCAGATATTGGGCACAGCAGTCGCGAATTTAAGCATGCTTCAATTTGAGTCATGAGTGTACACATTTCCTCATATGTCAGCCTGCTATCACCGATTACACGGCTGGTGGAATGAAGTGCCATTGTGTGCCGATTTCTTGTAGTGCATTCTGCACGTCATCTTTATACGACTTTTGTGTGTGTAATTTGCTAAGTATGTTATTAGCGCCAACGAAATTAGTTGCATTATCGCTGTAAATATGAGCGATGTGTCCTCTTCTCGCGACAAATCGCTTGAAGGCAGCTATAAAATGCGTGAGATGTGAGGTCGGTTACTACCTCCAAGTGAATCGCTTTTGTCGTTAAACAGACGAATATTGCCACATAGCCCTTGTGCGATTTGTTTCCTCTTCCTCTGGCCAGTAAAAAGTTCGAATGGTCCAGCATAATCTACCCCCGACTGGCTGAAGGGTCGAGTAGAGATCACTCTTGCCTTAGGTAACATTCCCAACATTTGTTCGGTCATTTGAGCTTTGTTTCTATGACAGCTTATACAATTGATGTATGAACCCTTTAACTGCTTTCAGGCCATTTAATATCCAGAATTGCTGTCTTGTGACTTCCAAAGTCAAGGTGTTTCCTCCATGTAAGGTAAGTTTATGCATTTTGTCCATCACTAGTGTTGTCAGCCGCCTTTTGTAGGGCAGTATAATAGGATGCTTGCGATCGTATGATAGTTCTGCTTGATGTAATCTTCCGCCTACTCGTAATATCCCCTTAGAGTCTATAAACGGTGATAGAGGAAGTAATCTGCTCTTCTTATTTAGTGGTTGTTCTATTGGATCTCTGATACGTCTTCAAAATATATTCCTTCTTGTTCTTTAAACCTGGTTATACTATATGGTTTATCAGGTTGCTGGCCTATAACTAATATAGTGAGCAATGCCAATATCATGAAGGTTAGCCATGATTTACTCAGTGAGCTTGAGTTATGAGGTGGAATTGTATTTGGCTGTCGGGTGCGTTTAACATTTCGATTTTCATGTAGTGAGTTTGAGCACCTCCGCCTTTTGTTCGAGCTTTGAATGCAATGCGAATTAATTATTTTGCTCTCGGAGATAGGATTTGGAACCGTCTCTATCGTATCTCTTTGGATCAACCGATTCATTCATGTGATTGTCGATTATAGTAAGCAGCGACACTTTAGTGACTGGTCGTTTGATCCTTGATCCCTTTGTTTGGAGTGTTACTACTCTAGTTAGCTCATCGAGTCCAGGGTACGTTTCTATCACTCGGCCAAGTGCCCATTTTGTTGGTGGAAGCTGTTCGTCTTTAATTAGTACCAGATTTCCAATTAGTAGGTTCTGTTGTCGTTGAGTCCATTCAGGACGCTGCTGTAGCCTTGAGAGGTATTCGGATGACCACTTTCTCCGGAAATCCTGATGCATCCGTCCTACCCGTTGCCACTTATCAAGAGCATTTGGATTATTTTCAAGAAGATTTCTTTCAGGTACGGCAAGTAATGAAGAGCCAGTCAAGAAGTGACCTGGAGTAAGCACTTCCAAGCTTTCAGATCTTCAGATATTGGGCACAGCAGTCGCGAATTTAAGCATGCTTCAATTTGAGTCATGAGTGTACACATTTCCTCATATGTCAGCCTGCTATCACCGATTACACGGCTGGTGGAATGAAGTGCCATTGTGTGCCGATTTCTTGTAGTGCATTCTGCACGTCATCTTTATACGACTTATGTGTGTGTAATTTGCTAAGTATGTTATTAGCGCCAACGAAATTAGTTGCATTATCGCTGTAAATATGAGCGATGTGTCCTCTTCTCGCGACAAATCGCTTGAAGGCAGCTATAAATGCGTGAGATGTGAGGTCGGTTACTACCTCCAAGTGAATCGCTTTTGTCGTTAAACAGACGAATATTGCCACATAGCCCTTGTGCGATTTGTTTCCTCTTCCTCTGGCCAGTAAAAGTTCGAATGGTCCAGCATAATCTACCCCCGACTGGCTGAAGGGTCGAGTAGAGATCACTCTTGCCTTAGGTAACATTCCCAACATTTGTTCGGTCATTTGAGCTTTGTTTCTATGACAGCTTATACATTGATGTATGAACCCTTTAACTGCTTTCAGGCCATTTAATATCCAGAATTGCTGTCTTGTGACTTCCAAAGTCAAGGTGTTTCCTCCATGTAAGGTAAGTTTATGCATTTTGTCCATCACTAGTGTTGTCAGCCGCCTTTTGTAGGGCAGTATAATAGGATGCTTGCGATCGTATGATAGTTCTGCTTGATGTAATCTTCCGCCTACTCGTAATATCCCCTTAGAGTCTATAAACGGTGATAGAGGAAGTAATCTGTTCTTCTTATTTAGTGGTTGTTCTATTGAACACTGGGCTATTTCATCTTTAAAGACTTGCTTTTGGGTAGTCTTCACTAGTGGTACTAGTGCTTCTTCGATTTCATTTACTGTCAAGTACCCAGACGTACGGTTCGCCTTGCTTACCTTCATATTTTACACAAACCTTTTAATGTATGCTGTTACTCATTGTAAATCTTCCTGATGTTGAAAATCTTTCGAGCAACTCTTGATACAAGTTTAGTTCTTGAAGATCATCTTTCTCATGTTCGGCTTTGGAATCATAACAAGAATGTGCCGTCAACACTTTCTTCTCTAGGTCAGATGTCTCCTTTGGGTTTGATGGAAACAATATTTCCTTGGAGCTAAGCCAAGAAGGTCCATGCCACCAAAGAGTATGATCTTTGAGCAGCGATGGCGATATTCCTCTAGAGGCGATGTCGGCAGGGTTCTCGGATGATCGTACGTAAAACCATGTATTTCTGTCTGATAATCCATGTATTTGTGCAACTCGATTCCCCACAAATGTTTGCCACTTAGGCGCATCTTCTTGCATCCATGACAGAACTATCATTGAATCTGTCCAGGCATAGCACCTTAAGTCATCGATTTCTAGACTTTTTCTAGTCTCGTTTATCAGTCTAGCGAGTAGTGTTGCTCCACATATTTCTAATCTTGGAATTGTCAGCTTTGTTTTCAGTGGGGCTACCTTAGTTTTGGCGGTTATTAAGTTTGTCTGAACATGCGATTTTCGTGTAATTCGCAGATATATTACTGCACTGTAGCCCTTTTCTGACGCATCTGAAAACCCGTGAAGCTCGCATCTTGTGTCTTTTCCTGTAAACCCAATCCATCGTGGAATCTCAATTTCTTCTAATTTTGGGAGTTCAGACTTTATTTGTAACCATCTAGTTAATAATGTACTTGATAATGGTTCATCCCAGGACGAGCTCTCTAGCCAAATATTCTGTAGAATAATTTTGATTGACATTACTACCGGCGATAGTAATCCAACAGGATCAAAGATTTTCGCCGCCTCGGATGGCACATTCCGCTTTGTTGTGGGGTTGTCGTACATGCTTATTGAAACGTGTATTTTGAAATTGTCGGTTATAGGGTTCCAGTGCACTCCAAGTGCCTTAATAGTCTGTTCTTTCTGGAAATCTATAAAGCGAGGTTGTTCTCGAAACTCATAGGGTATATCCTTAACAATCTTGAATTTATTGCTTGTCCACTTGCGAAGCTTGAAACCTCCGCCGTTTAGCATGTTTAATAACTGCTGACAAGATTCTATTGCTTCATCCATGGAAGCGCCTCCTGAGACTACGTCGTCTACATAAGTATCGCTCAGTATGATTCTGGATGCGATAGGGTATTGTTTTTCTTCATCTTGCGCGAGTTGCTGCAGAGTGCGTATTGCGAGAAACGGTGCTGAGGTTGTGCCGTAAGTAACGGTCGTCAGCTTATATTCCTTGATAGGGTGATTTGGAGACTCTCGCCACAGAATACATTGATACTGCTGATTCTCACATCCACTTTTATTTGGCGGTACATTTTTTCTATGTCCGCCGTGAATACTATTTTATGTTTTCTCCATCTTAATAGAATGGAGATTCGGCTTCCTTGCAGTTGAGGACCGGTCATCATGATATCATTTAGACATCTGGTGTTGTTTCTTTTGGCCGAAGCGTCAAAGAACACGCGTAATTTGGTTGTTGTACTGTCTTGTTTGAAAACCGCATGGTGAGGTAGGTAGTATTTTATCTCACCATCATCTTCGGCTGGAACCATATGACCTATGCGTTGGTATTCCTTCATAAAATCCTTATACATGGTTTCAAAAACTTTGTATTGGTTAAATTTTCGCTCCATTTGGAACAGTCGGGCAAGCGCTAGTTCTCTTGATCTGCTAAAATTGGCTTCTTTAGGATTTTGTTTAAATGGAAGGCGAACGATATATCGACCACTCTCGTCCCGTCTGTGCGTTTGTTGGTAGTAACTTTCACAAGCAATGTCTTCTGGTGTGGTAATAGTTTCGGCTGCCAGTTCTTCGCATTCTCAAAATCTCTGCAGCTCGCTGATTATATCTATTTCTGATACCATGCAAATAAGTTTATTCTCGTTGTTGCTGTTACTAATAGCTCCAGATAATATCCACCCCAGCTCTGTTTGTTGGGCAACGGGAGGATCTTCGGTTCCACGCAGAAGATTGCCTAGTATTACCTTCCCGAACACTTCTGCTCCTAATATGATGTCAATCCTTCCCGGCTTATGGAATGTTGGATCGGCCAAAATCAGGTTTTCGGTATGCGTCCAGTTAGTTGGAATGATTTTATTTGTAGGCAATTTTCTTGTGAGATTTTTTAATACGAGGGCTGTGGTTGTGAGAGAGAATGTTGATTTAAATCGTGGCGTTACTGTAATCTCTATACTGGATTTTGTGATTCCTGGACTGGAGCACCCAAGACCGGAAACTGTGGCTTCAATTTTTCTTCTAGGTAATCTTAATTGCTGAGCTGCATTCTCAGTAATGAACGTTGCTTGAGACCCTTGGTCAAGTAATGCCCTGAGTAGCACAGCATCTCCTGATTTATTGATTACTTGTATGAGAGCGGTTGCCAGTAATACGTCATACCCCTTTGATTTCTTCGCAAATTGGGCTGCAACCGCTTCGTTTGGTGAGCTATCATCTCGAATTGCTTCCTTTCTTGGATAGTTATTACTTTGTTGATAAGATGGTGCCTGCTGGTTTTGATAATGTAAAAGAGTGTGGTTTTTTTTCTGGCATAGCTTGCAGGTGTACCGGCTTTTACATTGTAGTATATTGTGGCCTTTTACTAGGCAGTTCTGGCAAAGGTTTACCTTTTTTACAGCTTTTAGTCGTTGTTGTACGCTTAGCTTACTAAATGTTTCGCAATGATATATTCTGTGATTTTCTCCACAGATAGCGCAATGCTTTGAAATCATTCCCAGGTATACTTTTGTATTTTTCCCATTTCTTTCGGGTTGTTTTGGTTTCGATGGCTCTACTGCTTCAAGACCTCGAAATCGATTTTCTAGGAATTCAAGAAATTTGCTTAGTTCGTGAACTTCTCTTGGTGTGGCCACTGATTGTTCATAAATTCGGTGAGTTTCTTTATCCAATTTTGTTATGATTATGTGTATGATCAATGGATCCCAATTTTTCGTATCTATGCCTAGATTTTTGATGCCCTCTAGACTTTCAATTGTCACGTCATGTAACTTCTTCAAGCCTTCCGATGATTCTTTGAACAGTGAAGGTTGTTTTAGAAGTATATTTAATTTGCGCTGTCAAGAGAGTCCTCTTATTGTTATATCTTTTTTCAAGAATTTCCCAGGCCGTCTCAAAGTTTTCGTTTGTTATTTGTAGATGCTGTATGAGTTTACTTGGGTCACCTATGAGATGATTGCCTTTGAGATAGAATAATTTTTGAGCTCCAGACATCTTGTCATCTTTATAGATGAGTTCCATGAACAAATTTCTAAATGATTGCCACTTGATATAGTCACCGTTAAATGACGGAATATCGACTCTTGGCAACTTTATTTGTGTTCTCTTTGACTCGTTGGTGCTGATCGAATTTTTAGCTTGAGCATTTAATTTATTCAATACTTCTTGTAGTTGAATTGTGGTAGTTTGATAGGTATCCTCAATGCTTGAAAATATATCATTCTCCATATATTCGTGTTTTGTTCTACCCATCGACATGATCTCTCCATGGTTTCGGACAAGGTGCTCCCAATAGTCATTCACCAGCTTGATTTTTTGCATACAGTAAGCTGCAGATACCTCTTGTTTAATCTCTTCTTTAATTGAAACCGATGCCTTTTGTAGAGTTTCTATAATGGCATATTGCTTCTTTATTACCTTCAGTTGATCTTGCAATACTTCAGTGATTTTCGCTCTTGACATTAAATCCGTCAAGCAATTTTCTAACATATCCCGTGTTTCTTCATACAATTTTTCCACGGTGTCATAAAAATTCTCTTTAAAGTATGGCTGTTCTGAATTAGTTTCACAGTATAGCTCCAGATCATCATTTCTATTCTTAAAACTTTCCCATAGCTTGCTTATTTTAATCAAACGGGTTTCAAAATAATCCCTTGTTTTACGTACGTCAGAATCTTTGGTGTGGTTTGTTATAAATTTCTGAAGTTTTACAGCATCTGCCTTGTTTGCTTTAATTAACTGCTCCATAGTAGTATATATTCGTTGAATTTTCGAGTAGCTGATGTTGCTAGATTGAACGGACTTCTTCGCTTCTCGCCAATATTGATTTAGGTATTAGGACTGGAAAAAATATTTATTATTAGTAAATAAATTGCCTGAGGACACTAAGTTCAACAGGAATTTTTGCGCTGAATAACAATTAACTGCAGACACTAAGTTCTGCAGAAATTTTCAACTGCTTTGAAGACACTAAGTTCAACAAAGCAAGCTCGAAGGACCAATAATTGTACTGTGAACTGATGGATATAATTTAAACTTGATCGATTGCTATCTGATAATCAAAAAAAATTTTATTAATTCGATTCGCTTATTTATACAATAATTACTATACATATATACATAGGATGACAATAAATGAAAAACAAATATAACAAAAATTTATGTCAATGAAACACAAATCACAAGATCAGCATAAATTTACTTCGTAGGCAAAGTCACCGACCGTAATTTCACTTGTACTTCCATGCAATTGCTGACATAGAACTTTGGTGAATGTAAGAATTGCATAGCTAAGTGAAGGTAGAAATTGCATATTAAAAAATGAAATTACGGTCGTTGACTTATTGATATTGTTCTTTAATAAGTTATAACTAACTATGGATTTTGTATCTCTACAATAGTTTTTAAATTTGGCCTAGAAGAAATAGAAGCGTTTGAGACTCTAAAATGAAAATTAACGAGCTCTCCGATTCTAGCCATTTACAGTCCATTGAATAAAACAGAGTTGCACTGTGATGCAAGTAGCATAGGTTATGGAGCCATATTACTACAGCGTCAAGCTGATGGAAAACTTTATCCTGTGTTCTATTTTTTTCTAAGAGAACTACTGAGGTTGAATCGAAATATCATTCCTACGAGCTGGAGACTTTGTCTATAATATATGCTCTCAGAAGATTCCGTATATATCTTATCGGAATTACTTTTAAGATTGTCACTGACTGCCAATCATTTAGGAAACATGTCTCAAACCAGCATATATTGACCTAAAAGCAATAATTCCAATTGCAAAATCTCTTAACAGTTCCCGCTTAGTATGTAGTTATTTAAATTAATCAATTGTATTGAGCAATTGATTGTTAAAAAGCAGATTATCGATATAGGCATAATTCACAGTTCATTACTCGCTGCCCATTAATAAATGTAATTATTGCTTAGTATGTAGTTCTCAAAATATACATATATAAATCGATATATTGTAAGAACATTTTCAGTGATAATAAAGTTTTCCTAAAGTCACTAACAAGTTCGTTCTACGTCCCATCCGTAGCCTATCCTATCCAAGTTATTATCTCGCGCCCCCAAAAGTGGTAAGCGCAAGTAATATACCTAATACCTATCCAAATCAGTCCGCTCATCTACCATTGAGCTATTCATTGACTTTGACTTTGAATAAATAATCAATAAATCCTCGAATATCACGATGGGCCTTACAGTTGCAAAACTTTGATTATAAAATTTAACGCCGTTCAGGTAACAGAATGGGTCATGTTGACGCTTTAAGTGGGTCATCAAATTTCACAACACCAAAGGTGACTACCGATACGTCAGAGAATGGGGCAAATACCGAAGATAATATAAAAAATTTTGATGAGAAGGTAAATTCGCTACGTTGCAAAAAGGAAAAAATTCGCATTGACTCATTTGGTAAACAATTGCAACAAATAAATGTGGATGACGAAATGAGTAATAATATCATAGAATTTTATTGCAAAACGCTAACCGAAGATTGGAGATATTTGGAATCCCTACATGATGAAACTCTGATGTATCATGAAGACACCGATGACGAGCCATACACGAATAACGAATTTGATGAACTAAGGAGCACTTATATGAAAATGGTTATTGAACTTCAAGAGAAGAAAACAACAAATATAACCAACGCAGCTGAAAACGATGTACGCCTCCCACGTCAAAGCATTCCTATATTTTAAGGAAAATACGAAACTTGGACTGCATTTAACGACATATTCATGAGACTAATTCACTGCAACAAAAGATTGGCAAATGTGGAGAAAATGCAATATTTAAAAACAAACCTAACAGGCGAAGCAGGCAAGCTCTTGAATCACTTGGAAATCTCTGACAACAATTATACGATGGCTTGGGAGATTATAAAGGAACGATTTGAAAATAAGAGAAAATTGGTATCAGTCCACATTCAGACATTACTTACATTACCCAAATTAGAAGTGGAATAATCTAACGGGCTTAAGAGAATTCACGACACAATGAAGGAGTGTTTGCATGGAATAACGAATCTCGGGGTGGACACTACAAGTTGGGCTCCAATAATAATACATCTTATGCTACAAAAGTTCGATTATGAGACGTTGAAGTTATATGAGCAATCCCATGCAAGTGCAAAAGAGATTCCATCATATGAAGTATTTTACACATTCCTCACAAGAAGATTCCAATCTTTAGCAGCCATAGGTGAGAATAAGAATCGTAGTCATCATTCCCAAAGGCAACAATTCAGGCACTCTGAGAAACCTAGATCTCCTATTGTACGCAACTACTTAACAACAGCCGATCAGAAATGTCGTTATTGCCAAAAGATGCATATAATCTACAATTGCTCAGAATTTCTATCCCTGGATGCCCAACAACGCAATGAGGCCATAAGACGAAACAATTTATGCCGAAATTGCATCAACCATTCCACGGACGAGAAATGTAGAAGCCGCCGTCACTGTAGTATATGCCAAAAGCTACACCATACACTTCTCCATCAACCACCAAATTACTCTGGCAAGCCAAGACAGTTACATTTACAAAATACACTGGCAGTGCAAGGAAATGAGGTGCTATTAGCTACAGCCCTGATTAAGGCGACCTCATCCAACGGGAAACAAGAACTGCTTCGCATATTAATCGATACAGGTTCCCAAGCATCGTTTATCACAGAACAGGCCGTTCAAATGCTATCATTGCCTAGAACAAAAACTCATGTCAAGTTATCCGGGTTAGGAGCCACAGAAGCGCCAACAGCATTAGGAAAGGTAGACGTTCAACTTCAGCCAAGATTTTCGTCAGTTTTCCAGATCAACGTCGAGGCACTCATACTACCAAAACTGACAAAGCAACTACCAAGTTCTGTTTCTACCATTTCCATACCATGGAAAAATTGTTTACTTGCAGATCCAACCTTCAATCAACCTGGACCCATTGACATGATAATAGGATCTGACTCGTACACCACCATTGTGCTGAATGGAATCCGAAAATCAAATAAAAATATATTAGCACAAAACACGGAATTCGGATGGATAATCTCCGGCAAGATACCACATACGCAAGAACAAGTCAGACTAGTAGCCATGATATCCCAAACGGATGTAGATGAACAATTAAAACGTTTCTGGGAAATTGAAGAAACGCCAACCGAGTCCAGCACCAAATCAGACGATGATACACGTGAGAAACACTATCGAAAAACTCATGTTCGCAATGCAGATGGGCGATATACTGTTCAAATTCCATTTAAGGAATTATCGAAACCGCTAGGAGAATCCAGAAAACAGGCATTGGCCCGGCTAATCCAAACCGAAAAGAAGTTCTACTCGAATAAATATATAGAAGAAGAATACAAAAACTTCATGGCAGAATACATATATTTAAAGCATATGAAGTTGGTCAAAAATCCAAAAGAGACATCAGAAGATGCGCATTATCTTCCCCACCAAGCAGTGCTAAAGACTGATAGCATTACCACCAAATTACGCGTTGTATTTGATGCATCTGCAAAAACCTCTACAGGTATTAGCCTAAATGATAACATGCTTGCCGGACCTCGGTTGCAGCCGGACCTATATCAGATACTTCTCCGTTGGCGAAAGCATCGATACGTTTTCTCAGCTGACATCGAGAAAATGTATCGCCAGATTAAATTAGCGGAAGCAGATCAAAATTATCATAGAATACTTTGGAGATTCAATCCGAATGAACCTGTGATGGAATATAAATTAACAACCGTGACTTATGGAACAACATCTGCTCCCTTTCTGGCAGTTCGGACCATACAACAACTAGCCAGCGACGAGAAAGATAACTACCCTCAAGCAAGTAAGAGTGTGTTTAGAGACTTTTACGTGGATGATGTGATGTCTGGAGGCAATACGTTGGAAGATACTAAACTACTTCAAACTGCACTTATAAGTCTACTAAAGGCTGGTGGTTTTAAATTAAGGAAGTGGACAAGTAACCACCAACAAATTTTAAAAACAATACCGGAGGATATACGAGAAAAAGGAAGTTTGACAATCTCTGAAGACAAAACAATCAAAACAATCATCGGACACTTTTCATTTCAAGGTGAATGCCAGCATATCAAGCGAAATATTAACCAAAAGACTGATGCTATCAAAGATAGCTCAGATCTTTGATCCACTTGGATGGATTACGCCAGTCACATTACGTGCAAAACTTATGATCCAAGAGTTATGGAAATCAGGCATATCCTGGGACGAAGTTCCTCCTCCAAAAATAATGTCTGAATGGCTAAATTACCAGCAAAATATGTCGAAATTGGCAGAATTAAAAATCCAACGATGGATAAATTACGATCCAAATCTTAAAAAATTAGAACTACATGGATTCAGTGATGCATCTGAACACGCCTATGCTGCAGCCATCTACTGTAAATCAATAACAACAGCCGGAAAATTCACAATTCAACTACTTACAGCAAAATCTAAGGTAGCCCCAGTTAAATCAAAATTAACAATCCCACGTTTGGAACTGTGCGGTGCGGAATTATTAAGCAGATTAATGGAACAATCCATAAAAACCTTAGAGCTAATAAACCCGACGATATACCTTTGGTCAGATTCTATGATAACCATTGCTAGAATCAAAAGAACTACCAAGAAACAAACGAATTTTGAGGCAACCAGGATTGAAAAGATTCGAGCAACAAGTAGTCCAGATCAATGGAACTATGTCAAAACAGATGATAATCCAGCAGACTGCGCATCACGAGGAGTCAATCCAGACCAAATTAAGGAACACAAGCACTGGTGGAGCGGACCCTCGTGGCTTAAATTAAATAAAGAATGCTGGCCAAATCCAGCAATCCAAATAGTCGATAACTCCGAAGACTTACTCGAAAAGAACATCACGGTGGTAACAAGTATAGTATCGCCAAACATCCCTTTTTGCAAATTCTCATCATTAAAGAAATGCATCAGAGTAATTGCCTACTGCAAACGCTTTATCGACAGATGCAGAAATATCAATATCATGGCGGGTAAGAATCCTTCAAGCCAGGAGCTTGAAAGGGCCCACGATATTATAATTGATTATATTCAACGTATAGGCTTCGCAGAAGAAATTCAAAAGTTACGACAAAAGAAAGCAGTATCAGCAAATAGCAAATTACTACCGCTAAACCCATTTATTGACGAAAAAGGCATATTACGGGTTGGTGGACGCTTGGAGTATTCAATACTTCCTTACGAAGAGCGTCATCCAGCAGTTCTACCACATCAATCCCACCTCACACAACTTATCATACAAGATGCCCACCTCAAGACATTGCATGGAGGAAATCAGTCAACACAAGCCTACTTACGTCGAATTCTCGCAGTCTTATAAAAATGTTCATCCACAACTGCAAGATCTGTTTCCGTGCTAAGGCACAAACAAGTCAACAGATTATGGGAAATCTACCGTCACCACGAGTAATACCATCACCACCGTTCACGCACACAGGCGTGGATTATGCTGGACCTATACAAATGAAAGCCTCAAAAGTTGCAAGAACTAAGCTGTACAAGGGATATATAGCATTATTCGTGTGCCTATCCACCAAAGCCGTTCATATTGAAGCCGTAAGTGATCTAACGAGTGACGCATTCATAGCAGCTTTCAAGAGATTTACGGCTAGAAGAGGTCACTGCAAACACATATATAGTGACTGCGGCACTAACTTCATTGGTGCTCAGAAAATACTTGAAAAAGACGTACATCTAGCTATTCAAATGTCCACACAGGAAGTAGCAGATTTAATTGCATCCGACGGGACACAATGGCACTTCAACCCACCATCTGCACCTCATATGGGTGGACTGTGGGAGGCTGGAATAAAATCCATAAAGTTCCACTTAAAACGAATAGTGGGAGATGTAGCACTTACGTTCGAAGAATTAACAACAACCTTAAACCAAATTGAAGCAAGCCTCAACTCACGACCACTCTGCCCCCTAAGTAATGATCCATCAGATTGCAACGCTCTAACCCCTGGTCACTTCGTAATGGGGAGGGCACCAATAAGTCCACCCCATGTAACAAATGAAGAAAAAACGCATAGTTGTCTCACAATATGGAAGATGGTAAACAAGCTTAGTGATGACTTTTGGAAAATTTGGTCAAGTGAATATTTATCCCGACTTCAGCAGAGACCAAAATGGAGAAAGGAAGAAATCAACTACAATATTGGTGAATTGGTACTGGTGAAAAACGAAAATTTACCTACTTCAAAATGGAGATTGGCAAGAATAACAGCAGTACATCCTGGAAAAGACGATAAAACACGGGTAGTAATATTGCGTTGTGGAAACAATACAATATTGAAACGACCAATAGCAAAACTGTGCCGATTACCGATGGAAGATAGTATGAATGAGGAACTATCAAAATTAAAGAACATACCCAACTTAACGACACAATCACGCACTCCATTCAAATTGACAACAACCTTGCCCCAACAAATGATAAATCACCGAAAAAAACGGAAGCAAGTAAAAGGAAGCTGTCCGAACCAGCTCCTGTCGAACAAATTGAAAAGAAAAAATATATACAAGATATTGAACAAGTAAAACAACTTGGAAAGAAGAGATATATACAGGAGATTGAACAAGCAATTCTCCAAAGAAGTCTACAAAGCCATAAGAAAGTTCGAATCCGCCCATTCAGCGGATACAGCAATCTAGTACCGTTAGAAAAGCAACAGTTAGCCAGGGAAAAATATGAAGCACTGAAGTCATCATTAAGAGCCGAGCATGATCAAGCTACGGCTAAAAAACAGGGAAAACCGCCATCATTGTGGAATTCAACTATCACTTGCCTAAGTCTTCTCTGTGTAATATCTTTAGGGAACTGCGCATATACCATAACTCATCCACAACCAGGATTATACATCGGAGACGCAAGACTTCGTCGTGGAACGCTACAATTTGAACTGACGTTACCACTCAATACAACAGCAGACAGTTATCGAGTCAAAAATACGATCAGGCAATTGCAAACGGTTTGCGATGCGTCGTTGAAGGTATCTGAGGAAATACATTGGGAAGAATTGCTCCATCATTTGAAGATTCAGGGGCAATACCTCCTGCAAGAAATAAATGTCTTAAATGACCAAAATCATCATCGAAAAAAAAGAGGACTCCTTGGCGAAGCGTTACAATACGTCTTCGGAGTAAACGATCAAGTCTATACTGATATCTCCACCCTACAATAAAATCAGCAGACATTACAGCAAGCATCATTGCATCAATCATCCATTATGTTGACAACAATCTCCCACCTGAATGATACGGAAACACGCACTACAGAGAAAATAAATTCATTCACAACTAAGTTAAATAGCGCATTGAAAGAAATTAATGCAGATCAACGTTGGTTCTCAAAGATCAACACCAACGTAATAAATCTACACATTTTAACCGCATACCAACTTGCAACAAATTTATTGAATGAATTAGAAAGACAGTATGTCAGAATCCTCGCATTCCTATTAGAAAAGGGCAGTCTGCTTGAATTTATACCACCAAGTAAATTAAGAACCATTATTAAGGATGCATCCAGCAAACTCCCAGGCAGCCTTTATATTACAAACGTTCCAGAAGACAGAATAAACACATCCAGGAACATATCAAGCATTACTCTACTTGGATACTTCAACATAATCGAAGCAGACCAATACAGTATAATCAAGATAACACCTATTCCAAAGAGATTAGAGAACAATACATATTTGATAGCTGATATACCAAACACAATACTCGCTATCAATTATAATATACAGACATATTTTGAACTTTCCGAAAATGAGCTTAAGGGCTGTATTAGCGAGGATAAATATCTGATATTATGTATACCAACCACCATCAGCAGTATAGAGACAAATTCCAACTGTATAGTGGATGAAATCTATAATCGCCAAGAAAAACAACCCTGTCCAGTGAAGGCGTTAAAAATATCAAGTATTATATGGAAGCATCTATACATGGCTAATTAATACATGGTTATTTGTCGCTACATCTCCTATTGTAGCAGGGGTAAAATGCAACGGAATTCGAGAAGATGTTGAATTAAAGGGAACTGGTATCATTCAAATTACAAGGGAATGCGTCATCAAAACAAAGAAGAACACTCTAATAGCTGAAGTTTTCCATAATACATCTGCACGCTAGTCGTTCAGTAAGCCAATGTATCTAAACATCACGAAAAGTAAGAGTACTGCACTTCAGGAGCCTGAGTTACTACAAATGGAGCCCGTTCTTAAATCATCAGACCAATTACTTGGAGTCATTAAAGAACAAGAACAGTACCACAAGGAACTAACCTCAACAGCATTACAAACAATCGGTCATCATACACTTTCCGCATTCTCCGCTGTCATCATCACACTAGCAGCGATCTCAGCAATTACCATAATCAAGGCGAAATACAAGTGTAAAAAACCACGGCCAGTACCTCGTAATCCAGACTTCGTCTTAAAAGTGAACGCGTCCACTCCAACAACATCCCGCCAAACACCTACAATACATAAGGATTCATTGGTAGAGGCGCAGAATGTTTAGGAAACATGTCTCAAACCAGCATATATTGACCTAAAAGCAATAATTCCAATTGCAAAATCTCTTAACAGTTTCCGCTTGTAGTTATTTAAATTAATCAATTGTATTGAGCAATTGATTGTTAAAAAGCAGATTATCGATATAGGCATAATTCACAGTTCATTACTCGCTGCCCATTAATAAATGTAATTATTGCTTAGTATGTAGTTCTCAAAATATACATATATAAATCGATATATTGTAAGAACATTTTCAGTGATAATAAAGTTTTCCTAAAGTCACTAACAAGTTCGTTCTACGTCCCATCCGTAGCCTATCCTATCCAAGTTATTATCTCGCGCCCCCAAAAGTGGTAAGCGCAAGTAATATACCTAATACCTATCCAAATCAGTCCGCTCATCTACCATTGAGCTATTCATTGACTTTGACTTTGAATAAATAATCAATAAATCCTCGAATATCACGATGGGCCTTAGAGCTGCAAAACTTCGATTACAAAACTGAACACCGTTCAGGTAACAGAATGGGTCATGTTGACGCTTTAAGACGCTGTACTGAGATTATGGTTGTTCAAGACGGAACGTTTGACTTTGCACTAGTAGCGGCCCAGGGACGTGATCCCGATATTGTTAAATTAATACCTGAATTGCAGAAAAGCGAAAGCTCAAATTTTGCCCTAATAAATGATCTAGTATACCGAAAAGATAAGGATGATGTTCAATTCTACGTTCCTAAGCAAATGGAAGACCGCGTTATACAAACACATCACGAATCCCTTTGTCACTTGGGTGTGAATAAATCCAACGAATACATAAAAAAATCGTACTGGTTTCCTGAAATGAAACGTAAAATCAAAGATCATATAGTTGGCTGCTTAAAATGCGTGTATTTTTCACCTGTAAGCGGAAAGGTAGAAGGAAAACTTCACAATATTCCAAAGGGAAATGTGCCTTTCGAAGTGCTTCATATAGATCATTATGGACCATTACCGACTACGAAGTCAAGAAAAAAAAATATATTTCTTGTTATTGACGGATTTTCGAAATTTACTCTGTAGTGAGTACCCAAACTAAAGACGTAATACCTTGTTTAGAATCGTATTTTAGCACTTATAGCAGACCATCAAAGATTATTTCTGACCGAGGAACAGGTTTCACTTCAAACGAATTCGCTCAGTTTCTTTTAAGGCAAAATAATGTTCTACATCATAAAGTGGCTACGCATTCGCCACAGTCAAATGGTCAAGTAGAACGTATGAATCGTTTGCTAACACCTATGCTTTCCAAAGAGTCTGAAGAAACTAGTACTGGTAATTGGTATAAGTTCTTAGTCAAAATTAAGTTCGCTCTTAATAATACTGTAAACAGAAGCACAGGTTTCTCTCCAAGCGAACTGTTATATGGTATAAAGCAGAAAGGTGAATTATGTGACAAAATATTAGAGCATATTCAGGGTACTGTGCAAAATACTGAACTAGATTTGAATAAAATTAGGAATCAGGCTTCTGAAACGATTACGAAAAATCAAAATTACAATATAGTATATTTTGATAGAAGACATAAACCGCCGCGTATATACGAAGAAGGTGACTTTGTTATGGTCAAAAATATAGTGACTACACCAGGAATTAATAAAAACTTATTAACTAAATACCGTGGGCCTTACGAGATAAAGAAAGTTTAAAAAAACGATAGGTACGTGATTGAGGATGTAGAGGGAATACAATTGACACGTATACCATATAAGGGTGTCTGCTCACCTGCTAATATGAATCCCTATATTCTGTGTGTTGAAGATTGACTATGGTTGAAAAAATTAAAAACGATTTTATAAGATTTTAACAAATTAATGATATCAAACTTATAACTGTATTGACGACGAAAGGATTTTAAAGGGTATTATAGATAATCTTAAAGGAACGATAAAACAAATGTTGTTATTTTGTTTATATATTATTGCATATCATTTAATGTTTCTCTATTGATGAAAATTAAAGCATAATATCTGTGGTCACAAACCAAAGTAGCTTATGTCGACATAAGCTAGTTTGTATATTTTATATATGTCAGTCTGGCCGAATTGTAGGAGATAATTACATGTACAAGCACTAATTGTGCTCTCATCATATACAATCGCATTTGTATGGTACTCAATCCGCCTAACGGAATTGACTTGCAAATATCGATCATTGTAATCTTGTAGCATTCCAAAAAAGAACAGTCACAGTCTGTAATAAAGTGTCGTACCGTTGAGATCAAAGTTAAGTTTTTCATTTTTCATTCCGGCTTTCCTACAAATTTATTTATATTTTTTTTTCTTGTAATAGTCACTTTACATTTATGCGACGTCCTTTTACACCGATTGCATACCTCAATTATTTCTGACATACTTAAAATAATTAAAACCTCTTCACATCATCTGGAAATTTTTATTTAAATATTTTCATCATTCAACACAGAATTTTAACGTCCTAATAAGCTTCCTATAGCTCTTGCATGAATCGTCGGCTGCGGTAAACGATTATCTGAAAAGATATTAATTGCTTAATTATTTAACACTAATTAAAATTACTAAGATTTTCAAGATAACATACAAGGTATAGGAGTTGGTGGCACAACTGAAAAGATATTCATTATTGTATAATGTGGCACTAATTAAATAAAATAAATAAATTTTTCAAAGTAACATACCAGTTGTAGGAGTTGGTGGTATAACTGGGTGTGGAAGGGTTTTTTTCTCAACTGAAAAGATATTTGTTACTTTATAATTTTGCACTAATTAAAATAATTAAAAATTTTCAATAACATACATGGTAAAGTCCGGAATCCATTTTCATTCGCAATATATTTGACAGACAAACTTGTTCCATCCTCCTGTCGATATGAATAAGATCCTTCAACATTGTACACATTTTCACCATTGACATTCTTTAAGGTTCCAGTTACTTTTTGCGATGCACCATTATCTAAGTTATATCTGGAGATGTTTTTTTTTTAATATGTAGTTACTAAAACAATTAAAAAATTTACATAGTCCGACTTACTCATAGAAATAATTGCCATCCGGAGTCCTCTTATTAACATTTATTTGGGTCTCAACATTTCTATTGTGGTCATCACAGGATGCATCTATAACGAACGATAAAAATGCGGCGGCAACTAAAAGCCAGAGGAGGTGTTGCATCTTGAAAGTATTTTTGCGAACTGAATATTAGACGCATTTTAGCAAATCATATTTAAATGATTTTTTCGAAGGTCATAATTATAATTTTTATAATTTAATGGCAGCATTAGTTTGCAAATTGAAAACAGTAGAGGTGCGACTGAAGAGCTTGGTCCACATTAGTTATGCACAAACATAATATATCCGATGGGAAAGCTCCATCTCATAACGTTAAAAGCAAAATTGGTAAAGGCCGTTTGCAAGAATTTTCGCAATTTTTACTTTCACTTTGATTTTTTTGCATATCTAATAAATTTGTGTCGTGATGCATTTTTCCTATGCGTAGTACCGAGTGGTTTTAAGATCAGTGATTTGATCCAAAAACTCAATATTTACATAAAATTGTTATTAGTTAATCCACAAACGGCATCTTGTTGATAGTATAAATACTTTTAAAAAACATTTAAGCTTTGCATGTTGATAGTTCATAGAAGGGTGATATTATAGAGGGTGTCCCATTCGAGCAGGATCAGAAGCTAGGCTGAATTTCATCGATTCAAAACCTACAAATTCTACAAATTTTTGAGTCACAAATAAGTGATGAATAAGGACAAAATAAGGTGAGCTGTCGGCAAGAGGTGTATTTCGGAAGTTTTTACTTGTTTAAGACAATCAGCAGGTAGTCGTTTAAAATGTTACAATTATTAGTAGGATTAGTAATCCTGTTACAGAAAATATCAAGAAAATATCACCTCAATGATGTACAGAAAGTTCCTTGTGGTTTTACGTGAGCACCTGCCAAGTATGGCTTAATCCCACGCCATTCTTCATGCTCAGATTGTTAACGACAATCAACTTACTAGTAGAAGCGACACCTATCCAATCTCTGCCTCTCTAGGATCACGGTACCCTTCACCACAGCCACTTCCATGCTCCCATGAAGGGGCCATCCCAAGTTGAGGTGGATAAAACCTTGTTATCCAGAGTTAGAGCCTGTAGCACAGACATGAAATACCCAGATATCGACGCTAGTACTAAGAAAGTGAAGTATGGAAGAGCTCATAGCAAACCTCAATAACTCACTGATCTCGGCTAAATATATCATGGGTACGAACCAAAAAAATTTTTCAATATAGGCAAAAATTGAATTTTTTCTTAGAATTTAAATCGACCATATTTCTTCAGAATTCGTGAGCATTATTGGTGACTGTAGACGGTCCGAACAAATTGCTGGATTGTTTGGCTCTGAATTGCATCTTGTTGGTAGGGAGGGGGGGGGGGGGGGGGGGGTCGGATTAATAAATTAATGTTTTCAATATCTTGCACAAATTTTTTCTCTTAGTTTGAGAACCCGGATATGTATTTATTTTCATATTCCACGACTAGTCAAGCATGGAAGCCGAACCGCTGAGAGTTGCTTTTATTCGTTCTTTGGCTGTACTTAAATACGTACGCACTGTCGCTCTTTGCATTCCACGAACAGAATTTATTGAAGTAAGTTTAAATTTCATTGTGATCATCGATTTGCATATATCTACGTATTTACATTTATTTATTTTTCTGTTTCTTTGTTACTTGGGTTTTGTTTTTGTTTTAATCGTGAACTTTAATTTTACTTAGAGGTTAAAGGATTTCTTGAAAATAAATTCTCTTCATTAATTAATATCTTTAGGCTATATACCTACATAACTTTACATCCTATATTGTATATTAATTCGTTGGAATCTGTTCTTGTGTTTGAATATATATCCATTATCTACGGTAAAGAATGTCAAAAAGTTGGAAAATAAAGTGTTCTATTCGTTGCTGTCAAGCAACTTTAAAAGCATTTCCCAAATAGAAATTTTTTTTAATTTCCTAAACAAAATGACGAAAGATATTATATTTGGATAAATGCATGCAGAGAATGTAAAGAAAATATCCAGACATTTGCAATATACATTTTGAACATACAGCTGGAAAATGGTCGAACAGCGAAACTATGTCCAAAAATCACTTCTAGACATATTTATCCTACAGAGTTCCAAAAAATGAATGTTCCTCTGGCAGTACAAATTTTGAGCCACAGTCTTTCAGCAACTATTTTAACTTTGTTGCAATTGAAAAAATTCCCAAAAAATATGAAAGAAATAGCCGAGTCTACTGCAAATTTTTTCGAAAAAATCAATAAGCCAAGCCTTTCGACTTATTAAACGGAAAACCTTCCTGGACAATGGATTCCAAATATCTTAACTTTATATTAGAAATGAAATCTTACCAAAGTGAAAACGTCCCTGTTAATAAAAAGAATATCATTTTTTGCTTCAAAGGGCTTTCTATGACAATAGACTCAATATTAGCTGTTTCAAAATCACTCTTTCAAATGCATCATAAGGATCTGTTTTATCTGTATATTTCTAAATTTAATCAGGATCCCCTTGAGAACTTTTTTTCTCACATAAGATCACGAAATGCTAATAAAAGCAGCCCAAGCATTTATGAATTTAACGCTTTAGTGGCAAAAATTATTTATGTAAAAATTTTATTTTCTTCCAATTTTTCGAACTGTGAAGGGGACGATGTTGAAATTCTGGATATTGACTGGAATGCGGTATTCGCAAGTTCAGTAAATCCAACTACAAAGCTGTCTAAATATGATGCTACTAACAATTACTCCAACTTCGAAGGGGAAGAAGAAAGGGAGAAATATGGCATTGATGAATTTTTAATTCAAAGTCCTTGTTTTCAAATTTCTGAGTCAGAATTTCCACAGTCCACTGATGTTGCTATTCGGTATTTCTCCGGATATTGTTTTCTAAAAGTTATGAAAACTATGAAAAATCCTTGTTTGATGTGTAAGGAAACTATGGTTAAAGACTCTGATTTATATTACGATCCAACAGAAATATTAATTAAATTAAAAAGATATGGAAATTGTAGCGACTTTAATGGCTTAATTTCACCAAGTAATGAATTTTATGAAATTTGTAAGCATCAGACAATAATTTTTGAACGAATTTTCAATAAAACACCATTTATGACAGATATCAAAGATTTTATAGTTAAAAAGTGCATTGAAAGTACTATTATTCAGTATCCACAGTGGTTTGATACGGAAAGTAACTGTTATAATCACAGGTTACAAGTCTTGAACTTTATGATTCTGGTTTTACTCAGAAAAAATTGTTCTTGGTTAGTGGATCTAAAACGCCGCTTTAAAGCGGAAAATGCACAGAAAAATAATAAAAAATTGAGGAATCTTTCGAGCAATTAGCGTTTTGGAAAAAATATGTTTACTACCGCGTTTCCCTACGTGTAAGAAACGGTGTTATATGGACGTTTGTATATTTGCATATCCTTTCTGAAACTACCATTACTACTAACATATTTAAATTACTATTGAAAAAATGTGAATGTAATTATTATTATTGTAATAAAAACCAAAAGCAACAAATTGTTCCTTGATATGTACCTGCTCTACCGAAACAGCCTTATGTTACAGTTCTTTTAAAAGGCTATTTTTTACATATGTATATTATATCTGAAGACAGCACAGTGTCCATTTTTGACAATACTTTCCCCTTTTGCGAAATCGTCTTGGCAGGCGAATTTATACATTTTATTTGCTCTCGAAGGAGTATTATGCACAGCGATTAATTTTTATTTCGCTCGCCAGTTTTATTTAATTCAATTCTCTCACGAGTAATTTAGGTATATTTTTTAGGAGTGAAAAAATATTACTTGCACGCGAATAAATCATTCGATATCGAAATTCAAATAAGTATATAAAATTGAATTATTTTACTAGGGTGGAGATAGCTTTTATTTTAAATTTTATCTCAAGTACGTGCGTCCAGTTTGCCTTCTAAGAAAACAAAGAAAACTGATAACTCAAATTAAAACAAATGAAGCAACAACAAATGCATAACACAGATATCCTTCTAATGCTCGTTTCCTTGTGAGGAGTCACGGACCGGGTCTTATTGTATCATGTGTAGAAAAAATGGCACACTTTGCAGCATTAATAATAATGGCGACTGCGTGTCTCGAACTGGCCGTTGTGCTTACTCCGGAACGGGTGAAGGTTTGTCCATTTTTTAATTTGGAGATTTCACTAGGCACAAACAAGCCCTGGCAGCAAGTTTTGTTTTAATAAAAAAGAGGCAAGTTCGGTTGTTAGCGGCAATCTGGAGTGCTTAAAAGTATACTTTTTCTATAGAAAAAACAGGAAAAGAAAGGTTCATTTAGTCAATACAAGCACAATACAATACAAGTCAGTACAAGTATAATAATAATAATAAAAAAATAACAGAATCACGTATTCACTGCTTCTAAATTTGCGTAGAAAATAATTCTTCTTTGATTTATTCGCGAGCGAGAAATATTTTTTTACTCTCGATAAATAAAAATCACTCCCGAGTGATTCGAATTAAAAATAAAACTTTTGATTATAAAACTCTCGAGCGAAATAAAACTCCAGACCGAAATAAAAATTAAACTCTCTGTATATAACACTCGTTCGCGAGCCAATTAAATATTCTTCATTATCCGTTCCGTCTTCTGGTCAACACGTACTCAAGAAAAAGTTCGGCCGGTCGGACATGCAAAAGTCGAAATGTTTAAGTTTCATGATTCACGTAAAGGAGGATTTACATTATGATGGCATGCATTTTTTTTCCAGATATTGTGAGAGATATAGCTTATTGAAATTTCAATGTTACCAAAGCAATCACTGCAACACCTCACACGTACACCACTCACTAGTTCTTATGGAAAAAATCACAAACTGTCAAACAGTCAAATTGTGAAAATGGAATATCTATTTCCAAAGAGCTTCGAAAAAGACCACTCCAACGAAAAAAGTATTTATAAATCTCACTACGTCTAAAACTTACAAAAAAATTTACAATATAATCTTCCTACTGGTATGCCGTACATTTTCCCTGCTTGTAATTTTAATGGAATTTCAATGAATATTTTACCTCAATAAAATACTCTATCATATTTAAAACATTTCTAATGTGCAAACCAAGCCCCTTTTTTGTTAAAATTTGCAATTTTCTTAAATACGAAAATCAAAAAATGCAAAATCTAATTTGGTTGTGGCGATTAGTGATAGCCGCTTAGGCGGTATTACCCTAAATGCTCGATTTGTATCCATGCAAATAAATTTCGGTAAAGTTTGTAATTTTGTTTGCTTATCCAACTATTAAAAGATATAAGTCTTGCATTAATGTTTACCACCCACCGCCGCTCGCTCATGCAATACGATACCGGACAGAATTTGTTCGGACCATCTACAGCCACCAATAATGCTCACGTATTCTGAAGAAATATGGTCGATTTCAATTCTAAGAAATAAATCAATTTTTGCCTATATTGAACACAAATTTATACCGGCCTGAGATAACGCTTCTAAAAATTTTTAGTTAACAAGACCAAGCAACCAAATCAATCCAACTTCCACGAAGCCGATTCTGCCCAGACACAACTTAATCGAATCGTCCTCAGCCACCAATAATGCACACAAATTGTGAAGAAATATGGTCGATTTAAATTCTAAGAAAAAAATCAATTTTTGCCTATATTGAAAAATTTTTTTGGTTCGTACCCATGATATATTTAGCCGAGATCAGTGAGTTATTGAGGTTTGCTATGAGCTCTTCCATACTTCACTTTCTTAGTACTAGCGTCGATATCTGAGTATTTCTTATCTGTGCCTGTAGTTCCAAGTTTGCCAATGTCGGGGCGTCCATTTGGTATAGCTTTCGTAAAGCATGATCAACGGACCATGAATACTCCCAGTTTCAATCTTTCATGCAAAATATTCTTTTTTAAACGGTACTTACTGGTAACTCCGTTCGGGCCTAGGTCTTATTAGCAAAGTCTAAAAGAATTGTACTTGGCCTATACAGGTAATACAACCCTTATGAGCGCTGTCAGATCACGTGAAGGTGCCCGTATTCCGTCTGGATAGGCTTCGAGATTCATCATTTGGATCTTATGTAGTAATTAAAATTTCTTACAAAAAAACAAATTAATATTATTTGAAATAGTTATGCACGCCACTGTCCAAATCGATAATACTAAATATTTGTTACGCCACTGTTTATTGGAAAGCCATTGGCTCATGTGCATGACTCAGAGTTCCAGCGGTATTATGTATATTAAGTATATAAAGGAAATAAAAATGATGACCATATTTGAAGTTGAAAAAGATTATATACACGCTGCTGGAAGGGAGGCATTCGCATGACGCCTACAGTGATTAGAAGATTTGGCACAGTTTGTTAGAGTTTAGTTTTGAATTTGAAGAACATCGGTCGATAGTAATGAAATAAATATTTGGTGTCGAGTACAAAAAAATATTTGCGTTTATTTTTCTTTTGCTTCTAGGATTTTGGCATTCTGACTACAATTTTCAGAAATGGGATTGGATTTAGAATTCCTGGTATTGAATTATAATTGCGGGAAAATTTGGATTGTGGAAAACATTGATTATTGAAGTTTTGAGTGAAATTAAGAAAAGTTTAATATTGGAGTAAAATTAAAATTATTGGAGCAAGCATTGTTATTGGAGTGTTTTTCGAAAATTTATTATTGGATAATTGTGGAAAAGTTTTATTTTGACTAATTATTGGGAAGTGAAAAAATTAAGGAAAGTTCGAAAAAAAATTATTGAAACATATAACAGTATTGTGGAATTTGGCAAAATTTGAGTGATTAAAACAAAAAATTAACATTATTCGAAATGGCTTCAAGTAGTGAGGATGAGGTGGTGGTAAAACTCTCAGAATTGAAGGGTAAAGACTTAAAAAGTGAATTAAAAGCCAGAGGTATTAGTAGTGTTGGAAAAAAAAATTTGGAGAAAAGGTTGAAGAAAGCATTAGCCAACAATAACAAAACTAGAGATAACACAAGTAGCTGTCATATTGACGAATTGGTTCAAAGGGAAATGGAACAGCTTAGGAAGGAAAAGGAGATTTTGGAAAAGGAAAAGGATCTGTTAAACCAAAAAGTTGAATTACTGGAAAAACAGAAGGGAAACCCTAATACCAGCTCACTACAAAATATAAATACCTCGATTCAATTCAATTCATTCCAAGTTTGGTACCAGATTTTGATGGTGGACGCGAAACATTTGAAAATTGGAAGCAGCAAATATTGGCAGCACATGTTACTTTTAAGATTGACGAAGGTGCCCTTAAAATTATAATTATTGGAAAATTGAAGGGGAAGGCTTTAGCATGGTTCCGCTCAAAGCCAGAGCACATGCAACTAAGCCTCGAGGAATTAATGACTGAATTTTCGGAAATATTTGGTGGCATATCAAGCCGTATCATTTTGAGACGACAATTTGAAGCGCGAAAATGGAAATCATCTGAGGAATTTTTGGACTACTTCCATCATAAATTGGAATTAGGAAATCAACTAAATTTGAGTGAGATGGAATTGGTTGAATAAATCATTGATGGAATTAATGATGTTAACATTAGAACTCCGGCGAAAATGCAGAAATTCGCAAATTTAAAAGAATTGGTCAACGTTCTAAATAATATTGGAATAACCAATAAAGGTGAATCTACACATTCGTTAGGTAATAAACGTGATATGCGTACCTACAACAATCATAATAAAAATATTAATGACAGTAGCAGAAGTAAAGAAAACCAAAAATGTTACAATTGCGGACTTCGGGGACACTGGGCATCAGCTTGCCGAAAGCCTCGTCGTGAATGGGTCACATGCTACAAATGTGGAAAAAAGGGACACATGGCGGACAATTGCAACTCTTTTCCTAATCCGGGGTTCACAACAAAGTTAGTACAAGTGCAACCTGAATACAAAGTGGATGTAAAGTTCGAGACGCCGACTGGAAGTATTAAGATTGAAGCAATGGTTGATTCTGGTAGCCCTATTTCTTTGATATTGGATTCATATGCGGACTTCTTTCCCAGACAGAAGTATGAAGATGGTATAAACTATTCAGGATTAAATAGTTCTAAACTGGATATTCTTGGAGTTGGCGAATGTGGAGCTGAGGTCGAAGGAATTAAATTAAAACTAAAACTTTATGTGGTCAGCAACAATACTATGGAGAACTTAGCCTTAATACTGGGTAGAGATATCATCAATAACCCAGAAGTTTTCGTACAAATAATCAATAGTAAAATTTATGTTGATAAACCAAAAAATTTTATATTTAACATTAACTGTTTTGAAAGTGTGCATAGTATGGATAAATTACAATTAGGTAAGCTTAATATTAATTCATTATTTGGATGTTTTAAATTCAAAAAATTTGCATTATTCCGAAAAGTATTCTATAAAAATTAATTTGAAAAAGGAGGAACCATTTTGTTTTAAACCTCGTAGAATATCATTTGCTGAAAATGAAGAATTAAATAATATAATAAAAGAGTTGTTGAAACAAGGCACAATTCAACATAGTAATTCTCCTTTTAGTAGTCCAGTAGTATTCGTTAAAAAAAAACAGGCCAGTTGAGAATGTGTATTGATTGTCGACAATTAAATAAAATCACAATTAAAGAACATTTTCCTATACCCCTAATAGAGGATCATCTGCAATTATTAAGTGGAAAAAAGTATTTTAGTAGCCTTGATTTAAAAAACGCTTTTAATAATGTTCATGTAGATGAAGAATCTATGAGGTACACATCGTTTGTTGTTCCATTTGGACAATTTGAGTTTCGGAGGATGACTTTTGGCTTGGTGAATGCTCCTTCCGTGTTTCAGCGTTATATTTCGACATTATTTAAAGATTTGCTAGCCAAGGGAATAGTAATGATATATTTTGATGATATCTTTTTTGGAACAGAAACGTTAGAGGAACATTTTGAAACATTACAGAGGGTGTTAGACATCCTTGGTAAAAATGGTTTAGAATTGAGATTAGACAAGTGTCATATTGCTAAAACGGAAATAAACTATTTGGGATACGAAATTAGTGGAGACGGTATTAGACCAAACAAAAAGAATATTGAGGCGATATTAGACTTTCCGATTCCAAAAAATATAAAGGAAGTTCATAGTTTTGTTGGTATGTGTTCATACTTCAGGAAGTTTATACAAGATTTTGCATTGTTGGCTAAGCCATTATATGATTTGTTGAAAAAGGATACCAGCTTTATTTTTGATGTCAATTGTGTTGCAAGTTTTAGTACGTTAAAACAAAAGTTAATTGGATAACCAGTATTAGCTTTATATTCACCGAAGGATGAAACTGAATTGCATTGTGATGCTAGCGCATTAGGATATGGTGCAATCGTTTTCCAGAAAAAAATGGATGGGAAATTGCATCCAGTTTTTTTATTTTAGTAAGAGTACAACCCCAACTGAGGCAAAATACCATAGTTTCGAATTGGAAACCTTGGCAATAATATACGCTCTGCAGCGGTTCAGAGTTTATTTGCATGGTATCCATTTCAAAATCTTTACAGACTGTAATTCTTTGACTTTGACATTGAACAAAAAAGATATTAATCCTAGGATAGCGAGATGGGCATTAGAGCTTCAGAATTATGATTATGAGGTTATGCCTAGAGAATCAAGTAGAATGAAACATGTTGATGCATTAAGTCGGGTTCATAATATTCTGGTTTTAGAAGAAAATATTTTTGAACAAACGTTAGCACTACACCAGTATCAGGACGATAATATTAGTGTGATTCGTCAATTATTAGAAACAAGCGAACAAAAAAATGTTGAACTTAGGAATGGGTTGGTTTATAGGAAAACTAACGATCAGAGGTTGCTATTTTATGTACCAGAAAGTTTAATTGATAATGTCATTAGAACATGTCATGATAACATGGGACATTTTGGAGGAGATAAAACAGTAGGATTAATTTTGGCGAATTATTGGTTCCCAAAAGTTAAAAATAGAGTTGACGAGTATATTTCTAGATGCTTTAAATGTATAGCTTTCCAACCAATAAGTGCGAAGCCTAGTGGAACCTTACATTCTATTCCAAAACAGGATAAACCATTTGATACATTGCATATAGATCATTTTGGACCTTTGCAGAGAACGAGAAACAGATACAAATTCATATTTTTGGTAGTAGATGCTTTTACAAGGTATTTAAGGTTATATCCTACCAAATCTACCAATGCACAAGAAGTCATAAAAAGTCTTCAAGAATATTTTAGGGCATTAAGCCGTCCGGTAAGAATTATTTCAGATAGAGGTAGTGCGTTTACGTCGAAAGAATTTGCTTCATTTTGTTTAGATAATAATATCAAGCATGTTTTGGTAGCAACTGCATGCCCGCAGGCGAATGGAGCAGTAGAACGGGTTAATAGAGTTCTGAAACCAATGTTAGCAAAATTGGTTGATAAGAATAAGCGAATAGAGTGGTCTAACGTTTTATCAGGCATAGAATTTGCCGTTAACAATACAATGAATCGTTCGACAGGAGAAAGTCCTAGTAAAATATTATTTGGCATAGAGCAGAGAGGAAATGTTGTGGATTATTTAAAAGAACAATTATTGGATGAAATATTGACAGATAGTGAGAAAAGAGAGGACTTTAATGTCATTAGAACACGTGTAGTAGACAAAAATATTAAAACGCAGAGTTATAATGAGAATTATTATAATTTGAGACATAAGCAACCAAGGGTTTATTCGGTTGCCGACCTAGTTGCCATTATTAATGTAGATACCACTATTGGTGTTAATAAAAAACTAATACCTAAAAATAGAGGCCCTTTTGTCATTAGGAAAGCATTAGGCAACGACAGATATATTATTGAGGATCCGGAAGGCTTCCAAAATACTAGTAGACCATTTAAAGGTATATTTGCCAGCAGTCAGATGAAAATTTATAAAGAAAAAAATTAAACGTTTTATTTTTTGATCAATACAATTTATTGGAGAATCAGATGTTAATATCGTTGTTATACTAACTTGTTTGATGTGAAAGTTAGATGAATAAAATAATTACGTACAAAGAAAAAATTAGTTGTGTTAATAGCAGTATATGCGACTGTTTGCAGAATTAGATCATTGTTGTTTATGAAAATTAGTAGATATTGTGTGGTTTTATTATTAGGATAATTTTGTATTTGTGAAAAATTATTAATGTGTATTAATTATTGGAGATAAAAAGAAAAATAATTAACTTTATAATGTCAATTGAATTGGAAATATAATTTAGAATTGGACAGTTACTTAGTTGGAATAAATAATTTATAAAATTTGAATAGAGGAATCGATATGTATTAGTATAAGTCGAGGTCGACTTAATGTCAGGATGGCCGAACTGTAGTAATTAAAATTTCTTACAAAAAAACAAATTAATATTATTTGAAATAATTAGGCACGCCACCAAATCGATAATACTAAATATTTGTTACGCCACTGTTTATTGGAAAGCCATTGGCTCATGTGCATGACTCAGAGTTCCAGCGGTATTATGTATATTAAGTATATAAAGGAAATAAAAATGATGACCATATTTGAAGTTGAAAAAGATTATATACACGCTGCTGGAAGGGAGGCATTCGCATGACGCCTACAGTGATTAGAAGATTTGGCACAGTTTGTTAGAGTTTAGTTTTGAATTTGAAGAACATCGGTCGATAGTAATGAAATAAATATTTGGTGTCGAGTACAAAAAAATATTTGCGTTTATTTTTCTTTTGCTTCTTAGAATTTTGGCATTCTGACTACACTTATAGCTGACCATGCGTACTAACCATATAAGCACTACTGACATACATACCTGATTTCCGTTATTTATCAACTTATTCATCAACAAATACATCCTTACGCCCCCTGCCCAAGAGGCTATGTCTTCTTTCTCTCTCTCTCTCTCTCACTATGTCTGAAATTTTATTATTCTGACTATCATGGGCACATAATGCATAATGACCTTTCTGTCATGATGTACAGTCAGAATTTTTAATGGAATCAAACCAAGCGTTGCCTGGGCCACACCATGAAGCCACTGGCAACAGCGTTTATAAATAGGCGACGGGCCTCAGCAAAATCACTCATTCCTATTTCAGAATTTACTCTGTAAGCATCCTTCACCAGAATTTGATCTGAGTTTCCCATCCTGTACAAGAATTTCCTTCATACAGAAATCTAGTTTTATGTAAATTTACCTTAAGCAGAAAACTCATTTTGCTGTAGAAATTTCCTTCTGCGTCAATCCCACCAAATCCTAAGGGAGACAGCACACTGCTGAGTCAATTGATTGCCCAGTCAGCGACCGGTCTATTGACATGCCACCGACTGTTTGATTTTTAATCGTTGCATATTGCATCAGCTTATGAAAAATTAGTAATTGAATCATATACATACGTTCAGTAGTGTTTCGATTTTTGTTAAAAACTAAGTAACTGGTTGAAAATTCAATGGCCCATCCCAGACGAGTATTCTTGATGCAGTATGCATACCGGTTTTCTAGGTAAGAGGTAAAAGAAGCAAAGAGAGATCACTACAAATGTGCTGCACTTTGGAGAGAAATTTTGCATCAAAAAACGAACAATATTCACTTGTTGTACCGCACTAATACAAGAGCAACAAAATATTGCTTGTTTAGAAGGGTCCGATAATAATTGACGTCCCAACTCTCAACTCGAAATCTAATAATGCACGCACACATTCAGTCCCCTATTCCTACATATATGACTGAAAGCCTGCATCAAGATAGACCAATGAAATCCCTGCAGTAATTCAGTGTTGAATTGAGGATTTAATTTATTTATTAATTCAGCCAACATAGATAAATATATAATCTGACTCAGGGCCTGAGTGAGAGGGGATATGGGGAGCCCCAGTCAACCAGCAAAATGGGGACCTCCTCCGTCTGAAAATCGTAAAAATATGTCAACCAAATCTGTTATAATTCTTCACTCTTTTTAAAACGCTAAAGCTCCTGTCTTCAGAAGCAATAGAAGCTCGTAGGCTCATAAATATTCTGAGTGCTACAAACAAATTTGGAAACAATTCGAATTAAAGTTGGTTTGTGTAAATCTAATTCATATGAATCAATTTGTCGCATATTTTATATGAAATTTCTTTGGAATATTTCTGTTGTAATATATGCGTTGAGGTTTTTATATCGTCCTTATTTAAATCGTCGAAAGTCTGAATGTGCGCGGGAAGAGAGTTCCATAATCTAAAAGCTTGGACAAAGTAAGAGTTCTCTAATATGCTGCAGTTTACACGAGGCAGCATGATATTTCGAAGTCAATGTGATTGCAGGAATTCAATATAATTAAAGAGGTATTCAGGATCAGAGTAGAGATTTAAATGAGGATACATGATCATACCGTCTTAATCCAAAAATAAATCTTAAACAATCATTAAATGCAACGTTCAATTTCCATTTACAAACACTGTCCTTTCGCGGGAAAATTGGGGAGCCATAAGTAAAAAAGGGACTAGAAGAGTTTTAACTAACTTCAGTCGTATTTGAGATGGCAGAATGCTTGCTGAAAGCCATAGCCTCCTTAGTGTGGAGTATATTTTAAACAGCTGACATTTAGTATAGTCACCATATTGTAGTTTAAAAAAACGCCAAGGTTTCGTACCGAATCCACAAAGAGTAATACGCTGTCACCAAGCTTAACTTGGGGTAAACCATCGAAATCAACAGATCTACGAGAACATGCCAAACATTGTATCTTTACAGCAGATTGGAGTTTCAAGAATCCTAAATTTAGATTTGAGTATACCAAATGCACATTCTACACTCTTTCGAGTACCTACTTGAAAGTCGATAATTGAAAGATATTTTTGTATTAGTTAACGATGGAAATGGTCGTAGAAAGTTTTCTTTTAAAGGGAATTCCAGATCCCCACAAATACAGGGTAATTCTGATCAAGATACCTTCCGGTATACCACGCGATTCCTTGAGGTAAGCTGATCAAAAAATTGTTCCACACAATCAATAGTCTGTCATAAGGCGCGTATCCAGACCTTCTCAGCCGGGGGGGGGGGGCAACGAAAATGATCGAGGGGAGAAAAAAGTCGGAAATGGCCGCTTTTAATTTTTTTTTTATCATATTTAAGTTAGATATCACAAAACCCAATTTTCGGTTTGATTTAGAAAACCTGTCGATAATACTATCCATTTCATCCATATCAATGTCGATCTCAGAGTGGACAGACATTAAGGACTCATATCCAGATTCTCTTTCTCGTGCAGAGATTGTAGAAATAGATGTGACGCAACCGATTCTGTCACGGGTAAAGTAATTGACTGAGAGTGAGAGCTTGCAATTTGAGTCACATTCAAAGGAATAGGAGTAGAAATGAATGATATGTCATGACTATAACTGATCTTGTTTTCTTCTGAAAAAAAGTTGTCAATGGTCTCATCAGTCTTCTGCTTTCCATTTTCGCTATTATTTCTACCTCCATCACTAACTAGTGTAGCAAATTTATACTTCTCCTACAAATTAAAAGTAAACAATAAGTTAAATTAAAAAATACTACTTTAATTAATACGAAAGTACAAGCAAAGCAACGGCAACTACAGTAGCGAATGATTTTTATTTTTATATTCTTGCCGTAGAAATTGGGAAGAAAAATTGTAGAATAAATTTTAGTGTCATCAATCCAACTGATCGTTTTCAGCAACCAATAGTGTATAAAAATTCGGAAGAAAAATGTTTAAGTAAATTTCTAAGAACAAAATGTATGGTTACCAACACTCATAAATATCTTTAGCGGCCCAGATCAGCCAAGGCACCTGAATCAACATAACTCTTTGGAATAATTGTCCGCCACCAATAGTGCATGAAAAATCTAAAGAATTATTTTCAGATCTTTCTAAGAAAACTGAATGCTTGTGCCTTTGTCCGAAAGAGTGAGCCACCAGTACTATGTTTCCATGAGTCAGAATTGAGTTAGGATTGAGTTAGCGTTAAGTTTTTCTGGCTTAGTTAATTCAATGCTGTTTCCATGAACGACTTTAGTTGAGTTGACATATGATATATTTCATACAAAGTAGTCGTATTTGTGTTGGATAAAACATCCATCCGCATACTATTCTAACTAATACTTATACAAAACCCAACTCAACCCGACTGGTTTCATGGAGTTAATATGGATTGAACGAAACTCAACTCAATTCTCGTTTCCATGAGCATTAATTCGGATTCAATCCGGATTGAACTCTGCATGGAAACATAGTACATAATCAATGCACCAATTCCAGTGTTGCCAATAATTTCTTTCTAAAATCGGCTAAATGTATCTAGAAAATCTAAAATCGGCTAAAAATCAGCAAATTCCAAATTCCATTCTATACAAAATAATGCAATCTCCTCGAATGAACGTAAATGCAAAACCAGCATAAAAGTTCTCGCCGATAGTGCTATCGAGTGGTGTATTCTTTTCCTGATTCAGAAAACTTTCTCGGGACGTTTTTGTAGCCGGAAGACCCATTTTCATGCACTCGGGTGACATACACCCCAGTTTCTACATTTCGCATATATTTTTCCGCTCTTTCTTTCAGAGACATATTAAGTGCTCTGTTGCGAACTTTTTTCTCATAGGAAGTCATTTTCCACGACGCACAGTGTGAGAATTTGCCAACTTATAGGGACAAAATTATAAACAATATCGAATGAGTTCATATGCCGATGGTTTGACAAATTATGTATTTGGAATGATTAAGGATTAGAATAAACTGATTAACACTTCGGTTTCCAATAAAAAAAATAAATCCATATTAGGTAATAAAAAATGTACATCAATTCCATACCATAACGATTATAATTATCAATTTTCAGACCCGATCCCCTCCGAATTCGTTGAAACTTTCAGAATTAGTTAAGCATTCAAAAATATTTAGACCATATTTTCTTGTTTATCCTGGCGACCTGAGGTCTTGGATACAGGGTGACTCAAATTTTAATGTTTTCACTGTGGATGTGTTTTTTAATTTGCTGATTATTTGAGATCGGGTTAACCAATTCTTTTGTACGATATTTCAAATTAATGTTAAATAGGACTTTTCAAATAAATTAACAAAAAAGTAAATTAAATAAAAAACATATTAAAAAAGCACACTATTTTTATTATTTTGGGTTTTTGACCACATCCGGAAAAGAAACAACCCCTTAAAAAATATTAATGTTAAAATGCTCTAACATTAATACATAGTTTAGGAGATACAATTTTTTTTATTAGCGTCTCTGCAAAATTTCATATGAAAATTTTAGAATTTACTCCAAACAAATTTTTCTATTGTTTTTAGATTCTTAATGAAATATGTGTTGAAAAAATATTATAATAATAGTTATGTTTTATTATTTGAAATTTTATAATTTCACTTTTAGATCAAAACGAGTGTTCGTTAACGCTAATGCTATTGTCATTTACAGGTATAAAACTGTGGTACTTTTGAGTGCTATTTCTGTTATATCTATTTGTCATTTTTAAATCGGACAGGAAAAATGATTATAAATTATTTCATAGGGCTTTGTATTCTGAAGAACTAAACTGAAGAACGTCTAGAACTGACCATTTTCACAATATACGTAAAATGCTTTAATGTTTGTATTTCAATACCAAGAAAGGGTTGCCCGATTTAGTTAATTTTCGAAACTGTATTTACTATTTTTATAAAAACACTTTGTAGCCAATTTTAGCTCTCTACATCTCAGATAGTGGAATATATAGTGAAAAACGTTATTTTTGTATGGCAATCCTACGAAGGAGTTACCTGAATTGTCGAATTTTCGAACTAGACTCTACGTTTTTTTTTAAAAAGGCCATGTCCAAAATCTCAGTTCAGGTAAATGCATTAAAAATGGAGACTTCATACAGGGCATTATGAGTAAACATGTTACAAGTATGGCATAAAAGCACAATATAGTAGAAAAAGCGAAGTTATCTAATTGGACACAAATATGGTAATTTTATAGTACTTTGAGACTTACTTTTATATAGCATGATATTCTAATAATAATAAGAATAGTAACACGTGTGGCATAAAAGCACGATATAGTAGAAAAAGCGAATATAGGAAATATAGAAAAAACTTAGTTATCTAATTAGGCATAAACGTAATAATTTTAAATGGGCAGTTGATTTAAGAAATTCTTATTTTACTTCAATCAATATCGCTGTCATTAAGCGTCTCTTGTTCCAGAAGAGGCTCAGATAACAACGAAAGTACTTCTCGTGTAATGACACCGCGACTTCGTTTGGGAACATATCGTAAACTGGCAATGAATGGGTCTGATGATATCAACAATCTATTAAAATGGTCTGTATTTACCTTGACTCGCGAAGTTTTCATTGTGAAAACTCTCTGTAGCTTCTAATATCTTTATTTCTTGCCTCCTGCGCTTCTTCTGACAGCTGTCCTATAGGGAAAATACAAGAGGTAATAATGTCCTTTCCATGGAAAAGCACTTTGTGCACGGTAACCGGCATATTGTACCATGGATATTCCTTTAAATACAAATCTCTTGTATTGGTTGCATATGCTTCAAAGGCGACTTCATTTATAGCATAGCCGCTGCCCAAAGTCACTAAAATTGTATGAAAGCGTTCAATAAGCTCTTGACTGACTCCTGTAATTCCGGAACTCGTTTCTGCTGCCTGGAAAAACCGCCTGGCTGTATTGCCATCATTGATATTGCCAGCTTGCTGTGTAGGCATATCGACCAATAAACCTACTTCACTGCGGAATCTTTCTTGGATATTTTTTTTCCTAACCGCTATCTTGGCTTTGTTTTCAGATCCCCGAACTTGCCAGGCTTTTATATCAAGCCTATATGCTATGTGCAGTATACATTCCATAAAACGTATCCATGAATGTAACGGAGACATTCCAAAGGATAATGACCTTTTATCCACGACTTTATTCGAAAATGCTGTTGGATTATTCATTTCGTTTGGTTTTGCACCACATATAAAGCACGTTTGAGATGACGTAGTCATTGGTGATAGTGTAGTGCAAATTTTGCCATCTATCATAGTTAACATAAAAATAGGTTTAACCGTGAAATGCACGTCATTGTCATTTATAGCTATAGGAGTAAGATCATTGATTTCTTCATCGATTAAATTCACTTCTTGTGAAATTAAGCGAGAGGTCTCTTTTGCAAAAATAAACTTAATTGGGCGACAATATCGTGTTGAAGATGCAGCTGGGTTTTGCCACACAACCTTTTTGCCTTCTCTGGTATTTAAATATAATTGAATGGGAACCATTGATACACTAAAAAGATTTTCGTCCGTTTGGTCCTGTGATGAAAATATCTGCTTGTATCGTTTCTGTTGTGCTCCATCACATCCCCATTTCATTAAAATATTAAGTTGATTTTCACCACATTTTAGCTCCTCCAGGCCGAGTAAAACATACTTTTGAGCTAAACATAGTCTTTCTTGTCGTCTTGTCCTGTTTAATTTGATCGTATGAAGGAAAGAGATTTTTGATTATTTTGTTGGCCTTTTGCCGAATAATATCGTATTGATATGTAGATAAGTTAGCATCAATTATCATGGCCAATGCCTCGTCAGAAGATATACCGGTAAAAGTAGGCTCAGCCTTTAGTCTTTTACACAGCTTATTAATATCAGCACCAGTATTGGATGAAGCTAGAGAGAGTACCTTGACCAGTTTTGCTGAGTCTCTCTTCCCCGTTTTGTGAAGGTTCATCTGGTTAGCTATGCTTATTTCCTCGGGACTTTTCGAAACCAAAAGGCTTTTTACCTTTCGCTTTTTAGTTTTTTCACTGCATTCTCCAAAAGGTTTTGATGGTCTTCCTTGTCTTTTCAGTGTTCCTACTGCAGAGCTTAATAAAATTTGTTGTTGTTGTCTCTGTATATAGTCAGGCAAAACGAATTATTTATCTAGCCAGATAGAATTGGCAGATAAAAAGCGGTCCCGATGGCTACTATATTTTTCCCATTTTTCATCAATTTTGAAGCAAAAGTTAGTAATCTTAGCCCTCAGTTTTTTCAAAGCAGGGTCAGATAGATCTTGAATATCAAATTTTTGCGCAACTAATTCAAAAATCGCTTCCTTACGTCGGACTTTATCCGATTGCAACCATACATAAACAATTTGTCTGTGCGTTAATTTAGAGTTCATTCTGAAAAGCAAAAAAAATGTATGAGTGCCAGATATTTTTGGTTCTTCTAAAAGCCAACACTCCAAGGTTTAATGTCTGTGTTGTTTTAAACTGGAATTACATGGAATACCTAACTATATCACTAATTAAATAAAAAATATCTTTAAAGTGCTGCCTCTTTTCTACCTCAGACTTTATTTGTATTTCATACAATAATAAATAAATAAATTGCAATAAAAATATGTCAAACTTACCTGAAAGAAGTACTTTAAATAAACAAAACAAATAAACAAAACTCAATCACCGTTATTTAAAAATATTCGACCAACGAATTCACACGAGTAATATTACTTGAAACGCAGCCTCTTAACAATTATCACATCGCCTACTTTCAAGATCAATTATTTCTGATAGACGTCCAATAATAACAAATGGCGTCCAGATTACAGTTAACGGTATTGTTAAAAGTAAAATAGAGAGCTATCAAGCATTTTATTTGAATTTGGCATTTTTAATTAAATCCCGCTAGATTTTAAATTTCTCATACTGTGGCGACGCATGAATTTCGCACAATCGCGGGAGGAAAAAATCCACTTTTTCAACCAAGAAAGTGGCTCAAAATACATCCGATCGCCAAAGCACACTAACCCGGGCATTACACGAGATAGTACAGCTTGCATGCAAGTTCATTTGAAAAATGGCATTGAGGCGTAAAGTTTTGCGTATATTGGAAAATTATAGCAATAAAAGAAGTAGCAGAATGATAAAAACCCAAGAAAAAATGAAGAGGAAGGTGTTGGTAAATGATGTAATGCAAATTATCCCAGAATATCTTTTTTTTCAGAATAAATTTAACAAATTCTCTCCACCATTTGTTTTCCGCCATCTTGAAAACGTTGTCTTCTAGCATGGACCTCAGGATCTTACAATTTTGATACAAAACTCTCATCACTTGATATTGCAAGAATTTCAAATCTATGTCAAGATTGTAATCAATATATGCCAACCGAGATACACAGAGCAATCAGACCACTTGAATGTTTGAAACATTGGAAAGGCCTAGAGCTCCGCACTTTCCTGTTGTATTTAGGACCTGTAGTTTTAAAAGAAAGTGTAAATTCTGAAGTGTACAATCATTTCTTGACTTTGTTTTGTGCAGTAACTATATGTTCATGTGAAAATCATTTTATAAGTATTTAAGTGTTGCAGAAGAATTATTTAAAGATTATGTTGAAGAATTTGTTCATATTTATGGAATAGATACAATTAGTAGCAATGTTCATAATTTGTGCCATGTAACAGCCGATGTTAAAAAATTTGGAATTTTACCAACAATAAGCTCTTACCCTTTTGAAAGTTATCTAGAAAAAATAAAGATATTATTGCGAAGTGGAAATCGGCCTCTTCAACAAGTTGCTAAACGTTTGACTGAACTTTCTGACCTCAACACCACTGCATTTACTGATCAAAATAGATTTAAATTTCCATATCTTAAAGAAATGTGTAGTGAACGTCATGATATACAAGAATGTACTAGGGCATATAATATTCTGTATATATCAAATGGTTTAATGTTATCAAACAAAAATAACAAAAATAAATGGTTTCTGACGACGGACAATGAAGTTGTTAGAAAGATAAACGCAACGTATTACCAGAATGACATCCGCATTTATGGTGCAAGTATTAGAAAATGTGTCGACTTCTTTGAGCGGCCAATAAAGTCATCTTATCTTAATAGAATAGAATAGAATAGAATATATTTCTTTAGTAGTACAAAGATTACAAGATCTTAAACGTACAAAGTTAATTGGAATTGTACATAATTATTAAAATAATCGTGCCACATTAAATTTGGGGAAATACATTAATTTACTAAAAACTGACTTAACTAACTAAGCTTAGCCAAACAAATAATTATAGGTTTAAGAATAGACTCAATTTTTACTAGTATTATTATGAGTAAATGGAGTAAATTTAGAGAGCTGAGAGAGGAATAGGAAAAGAAAAAACATGTATATCAGTTAGAAAAAAAAAGAAAAAAAAAAGAAAAAATTATCAAGTAGCTTTAAAATATGTATCCAAGATGCGCCCCAAATGTTTAGGATAAGTTTAGTGGCAATATTGATTTGTAAAAGATTCCGTTGGATCCTGTTCTCTGTATATTAGCTGGCAAACGATTCCACAAACGAATGCTCTGGACGAAGTAAGAGCGCTCACCATAGCGTGATTTACAACGGGGGATCGAAAGGCTCATGTACCCGGATGACTGTAGGAAACTCAATCTGTCAAATAGGTATGAGGGCTTCTCGCTGTATATAAGTCTATGAAGGAATTTCAGTCTGTAATTTATTAGATAAGTTTCTATTGGACAACCCAGCAAGGACGCTACATAAGGAGAGATGTGACTATATCGCGGCAATTTGAAGACAAATCGGGTTACATCATTGAATGCAACCAAGAGTTTCCTACGATAGACTGAATCTAGAACTGGAAATATCGTACAGCCATATGTGAAATAAGGTAGCAAAAGAGATTTAGCTAGTCTTACTCGTAAGTGATGCATTAGGCAATCGGAGTTCAACCAAAGCTGCCGCAGGCATCCATATATTTTCCTTAGTGTAACACTGACATGATCGCAACATGAAAATTTTGAGTTGAGGTGAAACCCTAAACACTTCACAGAATTTACATATACTAGTCTATTTTTGTTCAAATAAATCGGTGGTAAAGAATTGTCATCAATATCACGTCTATAGATCGCCATACAGTTCGATTTATTATGGTTAAGGGCTAAGTTATTTTGCTCAGACCAGTCATATACACGTTTAAGATCCTCATTTAACCGACATATACAATCTTCCACTAAGCCAATTGGTCTACTAAGGTATATTTGCACATCATCAGCATACAGATGAACGGAGGCATCTACAATAACATTTGGGAGATCATTGATATATAGACTAAAAAGCAGGGGACCAAGCATGGATCCCTGGGGTACGCCACAAGAAAGAGATATACTTCTCGAGGTAACATTATTTGTTTTTACAAATTGGCTACGCCCACTTATAAAACTTTTAATGAAGGTTAATGCCGATGAAGAGAAGAGGAATTTCGAGTGATCTATGGAATCGAACGTTTTACTAAAATCAAGTAGCGCAAGAATAGTCAAATGATCTTCATCAAGGGCCATGTTAATATCCGATGTCACATTCAGCATAGCGGTTTCACAGCTGTGATAAGGACGAAACCCAGATTGCCAGGTTGACAGTAAACAGTTTCTTTTTGTGTAGTTCATGGTTTGCTGGTATACTATTTTTTCAAATACTTTAGCCAAGTAGCATAGAAGGCTAATTGGACGGAAGTCACTTGGAATACATGCAGTGGACTTCTTCGGAATAGGCACCACCAATGCCTGTTTCCATTTATTAGGAAATTGAGATGTAGTGATACAATAGTTGAAGATGTGCGTTAGAATTTTCACTATTGTGGGCGCAATAAGTTTTATAAATTTTGGTTGCAGTGCATCTGGTCCTGCCGCATCTGATTTAATAGTATATAGAGTCAGCATAACCTCAACTTCATCAACGCAATGAAAAGCAAAACCTTCAGGGCAAGGAGATGAACCCGAGACACTTGTCTCAAAAAAATTATTTAATTGATTTGGGTCTTGATTTACAGCTGGTATCTCTCGCCCATGTACTCCTAAGTCACGAATATTTCTCCATAATTTCTTGGAGGGCTGGCTTACATCTAGCTTCTTACAAAAGTACTCACGCTTCGCAGATCTTATCATGGAAGTTGCCTTATTTCGGACTCGTTTATATCTATTTTTCGCATCAGCTGAACGGATAAGTTTATATTTACCAAATAGGTAATCTCTTTCCGATAATATGTTCCGTATTTCATCTGTGATCCATGGGCATCTCTGCGGATGAAATCGGCTCGTTCGTAATGGTACGTGTCTATTAAACAGTTCGGTCAAAGTATGTGAAAGTATGCCTACTTTATCGTCTACAGAGTTAGTTTCGTATACGCTGCTCCAGGACAATTCCTGACACTCCGCTAGAAGGCGATCGTTATTTATATTTTTATAATCACGATACACAATGGAAGCATATTGAGGAATGTGTTTAAATTTCAGAGAGTAATTTAAAAACAGAAAGTCATGGTCAAAATCACATGGTGGGCTGATTTGGTTGTGAAAAAGAATTTTCTCAGTGTCTACAGTAGCAATATAGTCAAGTTGGGAAGGGCAAGTGGAATTAAAATAGGTTGGTAACTCATTAACCACCTCCAGTTTCAATGTTCTGTACAGATACATTAAATTATCTCTCATCGAGTTGGAGGTAAAAACATTTACATTCATATCGGCACAAAAAATAACGTTTCTATGCCTTAAGATGATTGGTGATATAGAATCTTTGAATTGCATGCATGTCTCAGCATTGAAACTACTAGGCGGACAATATGCACTTACTAAGACACATCTATCAAAACCTGAGTCTACCTCAACGCAAAGAAATTCTATCTTGTCACCTGAAGCAGAAGAATTAATAATTTTTGCCTTTAATGAGTTGTGCACATAAATGGCAACACCTCCCCCAATACGACCAACACGATCACATCGGAAAACATTATAATTTTACAAGGAAATTGACTGTGATAGTACATTGATTCAGCCATGTTTCACATATAAGCAATGCATGTATTTTGGAGCCAACGAAAATATCCTGCAATAGGCCTATTTTGTTTCGTATGTTTCTCGCATTGAAGTAACATACATTAAATCCAGCAACATGAGATGCAAAAATATTGAGAAGCGCTCTCACTCGGTCCAATGGCAAGACGTTATATGTCGCGATTTTTTGAACACAGGAACCAACAGAATCCGCACTGAAAAAAATTTGTTCTCCTATGATGGGAAAATTTTTAGACAGAAGAACTTTTTTCCTATAGCTAGGAAATTTTTTATGCTACCAAATGGAATCATAGATAAATTATTTTTGTTGAAGTAGTAAAACATTTTGCTAATATTTTTTCCTACGTCAACCACACTTATGTTGCACTGGGGCAACTGCAGCATAAAATATAGTTCCAGTGACTGAACTTTTTGGTTTCCATTGCAAAACTTAAGCATGTTTTTGGTTATACTATTATATTAGTTAATTCATCACAAGTAAAATTTCCTTTCCGTAGGAAAATTATTTTGCTGCTAGAAGAAAAAATTGATTGCTGTAGGCACAACCTTATTTCATATTTTCCCTTTCACAGCAGAGCTCTTGCTACTTGTTGCTTGTCATAGTAAAATTTCAGACATGGTTTTGCTAATGCAAGAAATAGTTTTGGCTTTGGAAAGTATATTAGTTATCTTGTATCGAGTAAAATTCTCTTAATGTACATATAATAATACACTCAACGTAGATAAATCATTTTGGCTGCTGGAAGTAAACTTTTGTTTATAGTTGGGCAGGATGCTCTCGTCCCGTGAAGTCCTTTTACGGTGTTCTTTACTTGCTAAAACCTTCATGAAGCAATTAAATCGCAGATCAAAAATACAAATTTCATGTAATAATTATATACATAAGGACATGCTCATACATGTTACGATAATTTTATTTTTGATTAAGTCGCTTATTAAAACTTTTACGCAAGCACCGAATATTGTAAAAGGATTTCTCGGGACGACACTGCATCCCACAGACAAACAACAGTTTTATATAATTACATAATATGTACAGTATATTTTCAACCTGTAGAAAGCATATAGAATGCCCAGAACGTTCTAATAAAAGTTGTCGGGTTTTCCTTTCGTTAAGGGTTGATTTCATGTATTGAAAACACCATAATATGGAACACGACATATATACTTTATGTATCAATATAATGCTACGAATATAATATGAGTTTTCAGAATACAGTATCTATACATATCTTTGCCAATACTATAATTTTATGAAATGATCATTGAAAACATAATAGATAGTATAAAAAATGTTATTATTATACAAGGGGTTTCACATTTACTGAAATAAAAGACAGTACTTATCCAGGCAAACACACATTTTTTATTTATCAGGATGAGTAGGTACTATCATTTGCTTCAGTATTACAGTTTAAATCGGAAACACCATGAATATCCATATATATTATTACGTCAGAAAAGTAAGGTTTTTTGCGTTCAATTAACAATATCGTATGGAATGTCAAAGTCCACCATTTGCCTATTATGCGCATCTACACATATGTAAGATATGCGTTCCAAGTTGAATTTTCTGATGGGTACAGTTAAATACTTGTAAGTCCTTTCAACTTCGTAAGCTAAAATATGCCAATTAAAAATAACAGTTTTCAAAAGTGAAAGGGATAGAAAGAAACAATCATTATATTTTATAATATAATCAATGGTCGCAAAATCTTCTTCATATTTAATAACCATATTAGGCTTGATAAAGAATTCATTAAAGTAAAGAAAGCTAATTGAATATGCTATATTTTTACATTTAAAACAATACTTTCGTGCGGTTTCACTATCTAATTGTTTTCTACATCCATGTTTGAACGATGAATCAGATAAATCCGAAAAATTTAGAATTTTATTAGCGATTTGTATAGAATTTTTTACTGTTAATGTTTTTAATATATTCTTTTTACATTTAGAATTGTATGCAATTTTTTTGAAATTTTGATGGAAACTTTCAAATCTCATTGAAGATATATGCTTAAGAGGGCCTATCTTTTTCATAATTAACGAGTAATGCAAAAGTAAGTGAAACTTTATTGTCAAATTATGTCCTGACAGCTCCGTATAAAGTTCGTTGTGTTCTGTGACAATTTGAGCAAAAAAAATATGTATAGTTTTACTTAACTTTTCTGCAAAGCACATATCCATTATTTTGCGTAGGGAAATATACAGATTCCATTCCATATTATCTCGTGGAACTAAATCTCCAACAAGCAATGCGAAATTTTGCACAAAGCAGTTCATTTCAGATGCTGTCATTTTTATTTTCTTTTTAAGAAAAAAGTTGTCACTGAAAAGAGGCGGCTTATTAACTTTTGCTGGTCCATAATTAAAAATGGATAACCGATAATTCCATTCTGTAAGGGTAAAGTATTGATAGGAATTAATAAATTTATCAAGTAAAAAATACATATCGTACTGGCATACACCCTCCAGAAGATCATGCATGATATCAATCGAAAAATTCTCAACTACGTGAAACAACGGCAATGTATTAAATACTGAAGCTTCTTTAATGCTAGTATTTCTGAATATATTTTTACAGGAGCTGTTGTAAGAGTTTAAGTCAATAGCTTGCAAACCTGCGCAATTATTTAAATTGCAACATTTTATCAAATCAGACCTATGAATATTACAGAAACGGCAGCAGTAGTTACCCGTAAATGATTCCATAAAACCTAGAATCGAATTTATCCCCAAGTTATCCCCCAAAATTAAGCAAGGAATTAATTTTACAAGTTTATATTGTCGTATATTAACTGGAATTCCTGCCTTATACAATTTTGAAATTTCTTCAATAAATGGTTGAAAAATGCGAGCGTATCCAAACCTTTTTCTATCCTCAGAATAAAACAACATACCTAGTTATATTGATGACAGTAAAGATTGCAATTTTGGAGGTACACAAGGAATTTTAATATACACTCCTCCTATTTTGTTAATGTTTGCATTCGACCCTAACGGATTGTTAACCTTGAAGTCATCAAAATATATGAATAAAGGTAAATAAAGTATATCGCTCTCACTACGGTCTATCATTTGCAATTTCGCATTAAATAATTCGGATTGGGTAAAATCATAAATAAAATCGTTGTCCTTCAAATGTAATGAATCGAGGTAGGTTAGAATATTTTCGAGAAATTTAGTTTCATTAAAAAGGAGAGAAAAAAGTTTGCAAAAATCTGTTATTATAATTACGTGAGAAACTTCCTTTAAAGCAACTATATTATTAATTCCCACATATTCTTCATAAGCCTTATGGACCTCATATTGATTACAAGGAATAAAAAATCCAATACTTTGCAAATATTTCAAAAACTTAAACTCTGTTTCGGGTATTTCTAATTGTAAAATATTATGTTTAAATGTGTCATTTATAAAGGAATTATTTGGTGTTTCATCGAGTAACATCGAATGTAAAAACTTTTTAAAACTATTAATACTTTCAAGGCAGTACTTCCTCGGAATTTCACTTTTAGCAAAAAATGGCAAAATGAACTTTGTAAATTCAAGCTTGTAGTTGCCAGCGCTATTAGTTTCATAAGTAACATTTGTTAATCTAATTTTATTATTAATCGAAGATTCATTGCACATTAAACTGGAAATATTCGTATGTGTTTTTTTCTTTTCTTTGACGTGTTTTAACATATGAGTCTTAAATTGGTAAATACAACTAAAAATACGACTACACATACTACACGGGAATCTGCTATTGGTAGGATGATCGCGTTTTAAATGTCGTAAATATAAATATGTAGTATCAAAAAAATTACCACAAATAAAACATTTATTCATCTTTTATCTTAAGTTTTGAAGAACGCGATTTTCTCCTTGAATCTTCGTAGCTAAACAGATGCTATTTTTATTTGGATATTTTAGCTGCAACTTCTTTAGATTTTTGGAGTGTATGTCTAGAAGAAATTTGAAATTATTATGAAATATATTATGTATAACAATATGCGAACATACAAAATCTTAATATCAAACGATAATGTTGTTACAGCATGGTCTGGCTGGTCATACAGAGTTGTTATTTCAAAAAGTTCCCTTTGCAAGAAATACCAGACCCGATAGCTTTCCTTAGGGTACGAAATATTGAGCGCCAGGTATATTGACATGCAAGTTTCAATGGCTTCAGAGAGCGATGTGAAGGAATATTTTATATTTGCAATGATCACAAATGCTAGTGATATAGGAGCTCCTACTGCAATTACTTTTGGCTGCACAGATATTTTATTTGAAGAGCAGAAATTCAAATAATTTCTTTCCTCAGTGTCAGCTTCAGCAATGTTCTGTTGAAAAGTGCACTTGGTATTATAAATATACTTATATGAATTTAAATAAGTAGGTAATACTTACATTGTAATGGCATACAAAAGACTCTTGTACCTCTATTTTGCAAGGTCTTTTTAAACTTTCCCTTGATTTAGTGCGTCTAATTGTAGGATTTGGTAATATATGCGCCAAGAGAAGTTGGCTTAGTGCTTTCTTATTTTCATCTAAAAATTTGAAAAAAATAAAAATAAAAATAAAATAAATATTACGGAATATTAAGCTACATAGAGATGAAACATATTAAAAATATGCAGGCGCAAACCAGAATTTTTGTAATACATACCTTCTTCTTCCTTATCAATAAGTTTCAATATATCCTGAACCGCTTTCTTCTATTGTTTGCGTACCATATGAAGTAAGCCTTCGTAAAATATATCGATATTTTTCTTTAAGTCCGGGATTTTCCCGTATATTAACTCAACGTCTGTTTGTAACTGAGAAGTATTTTTGAATGTAAATTTTGAATATAATGAGGGTTTTAAACCTTACAAGTTTATAGCTCTCTGGTTCACTCAAAACTGGAAACATTTGCAAAAAATTAGCAGTTGAAATTTTGCTCTCTAGAATACTTTTTCTACATTTAAAAGTTTGTTTCCACTTCGATAAGAGATTGTCTGCTGGGACCACAGTCTTCAATTCATCTAAAATAATTGCTTCTTCCGTGGAAAGAATTGAGTTGCAATCTGTATTTAAGAAGTCAACGTTTATTAATACTTTTCCAATATGCAAAGGCACATTTTCAAACCTAAATCACAAATAGTACTCAGATCGGATGAAACTGTAGATGACATAGAAGAATTCGACTTATGTCTCTTTTTTATTATATTAGTTTCTGCTAAAACGTCTCTATACTTATTATATTGATCTAGAAATTTTCCTTTCGCGCATTTCTTTTTCTTTATTTATGATTGCAAATGCTTCATAATATGTGCAGGCTTGCTCCCCAGGAAAAACCTCCGTAATATTTTTCGATAACCTTACAAAATCAGTTCTATCTAAACTATAACAAAACATTTTTATTTATATTGAAAAATAAGCTATTTATATTTACGTTTTTTTTAGTATTTTCATTTAGAATGTGCCGAATGATTAATTTGCTTAATTCTATTCTTTGCGTGTTGGTAAAAGATTTATATTTCTTATGATACTCAATTATGTGAGGAGCTCGTTCTTTAATGAATTGTTCCAGATCCTAAAGCAAAGTAAGCTTCAAATTAAAAATAAAAATTTTCAGAGTTACATACTTCTTTTGTAATTAAATAATTAAAAACTGAAAATAGTACTGATTCGTTGTCTTCAGTATTAATAGTAATACAATTCGTATTCTCTTTTGAAATACTTGGCTGGATGGATGGAATATCAGCAACGATGGAAGAGGGCATATCCTGAACACATATTTTCAAAGTTAGAATATCATCAATATCAAAACTTATTGAATTTTTAATAGCTGGTGGTTGTTTTATTGGATTTTCTGACCAAAGATTAGAAGAAGAGCCTAAAATGTCACTTATATAAATCCAGAGAAATATTGCGGGAGACACAATGCATACTACTTCCAAAGGAAATTACTAATGCAAAGTCTGGATTTGATATGTATTGCATAATAAAATCTATTATATCTTCCTTTAAGATCTCTATACCATTGTGCCTATAATAAAAAAAGTGGTTGCCAAATCTGTTGCCAAAGCATTTCTAAGTCTTCGATTTTTAACTCATTTTCATAACAAATTTTAATTCGACTCAGAATTCCTTGGTTGCTAACAACCAAAAATAACTTTTGATTTGTCATCACGTTCATAAAAATCTGTAAATATATTTTTGTATAATCAAATGAGAAAGAAAAAACCTCTGTACCTAAGTAAGAGTGTTATCCACGAATATGTTACAAAAAATTAATAAAAAAAATTACATAATTGTACCAAAAATAAAGCAAAAACAGAACAGTCCACAACACACTTCAGGATACAAATATGCACTATGCACTTATTCAAATCGTATAATTTACCCAAATAACCATACAACGTTTTCCGAAATTAACTATGGTGCTAAGAATAAAATTTCCTAAAAAATTTTTAATTTTGCCAAATTCACTACAGCCAACAGAAGAAATAACTGTTATATATTGCAATGCTATGAATTAAAGTTTCTATTATTTGTAGTTAACTAGTCACAATTAACAGTTTATTCGAAATTTTTGATCAATGCTTAGGTTAGCATCATTGTTAATTTCAGAAAACGCCCTTAGGTATTTTATGACTGAACAATCACAGTATTCTCATTTCACACTATTATTTTTATATTGCTGGCGCAATTTCTTACATATCGTTATTGAAATATTTTAATATATATACTCACTATATAATAATGTACATATATACTCACCAATTTATACTGAAAAACCGAAGGCACAAATATTAAATATTAATCACAACCTGCAGCGCACTAAATTTCACTTTTACTGAAGATGAACCGGATCTACTGGCAATCCAAACGAGAATGATCACCACAAATTTTCTATTCGCAATACTACTTGTAATGTAATAGGAGTCGAAGTCCAAATCCTGCCTCTGACATTAAAACCGGTTTGTTTGTTCGTCTTTCAGAGTAAAATTATATCTATGAGGGATATACTTGATACAGTTTCATAGCTAACATTAAACGCTACACAACACGTAAAATGTGCATCCCGCATATAATTTCTTAGTTAGTTTTCAGCGCTGCTGTGACAAGCAAATTTTTTTAGCGTACAGCTTTCAGGGCCAAATAAGATAAACTGATTTCCCTCTGAGGAGTAATTGTTATCACAACGCAGGTAAGCTTTGTTTATTTTATTTGATGTAGTAAAAATTTTCCTGCTACAGGTGCGCTATTCTGGCTCGATTTTTTTCAGTGCGAAATAAGGAAATGAACACACAACAATTACAACGCACATCTTCGATACTATAATCAAAGCTTTTGAGTTTAAAAAAGTAAATTTAACGAAAATAAAAGTACAGAACTAGCATAATTTAACAAAAAAAAAAACAAAAGAAAAAAAAGAGAGATAGTGAAATAAATTAACGAAAAAAATTTGAGGGACACTATCCAGTAGAAACGCAATGAGATAAAAACTAAATAACTATCAAGCTTCTGCAGTTCTTCCTCCAGTGATAACATCATCCAATATATCCAGTGTGGTCATTTTTATTGGCGTAGTGTCTTTACTAACACGAGCATAAACTTCTCCATAGCGAGTGAATACAGAATGCAATTGACTTTCCCTGTACAGCTTCAATGCACTCCGTAAAATTGTGCTGTTACGCTGTGTGAGACTCTCAAATACATTTATTCTGCTATCCGATGTGAAGATACTACATATGCTGGCTAAGAGCTACAGGGCCACATCTCTTAAATTTATATATGAAGTTCCGCTGTTCTGCAACCGAAGAGAACTTTACAATAATTGGCGGGCTTTTTCTTTGCTGCTGCTTACGATCTGATGATTTTTTTGGACGAAATGCAGTTGCATAAGGTGAAAGTATATGATTGATTTTTGAGGAAATGTCCGAGATATTGTGATGTAGATTTTCATTTGGACCGAGTGGTATGCCTGTAATTATAGCATCCCAGCAAACCAAACCTTACGATTTCCTTTCGAAGTCGTAACATAGTGTCGGAAAAATCTTCCGATTTCGGAATCGATGTCGGCCCGAGTTCGTTTCGAAAAATGTATGAAGCGGTTGACACGATTTCGTAAGAAAAATTAGTTACGACTTCGGCAAGAAACGTCTGAATAATTTCGAAAAGCTTCTTTCTCCTTCAAAAGCTTTCATAATTCTGCCAGTGCCCCCATTTCTTACCGAAGTCGTAACTAATTTTCCTTACGAAGTTGTGTCAACCGCTTCATACATCTTTCGAAGCGAACTCGGGCCGACATCGATTCCGAAATCGGACGATTTTTCCGACATTATGTTACGACTTCGAAAAAAAAAACGCTAAACCGAAAAACTCATTTTGCTACCCTGCAACAGCAAATATTTGCTATTAATCTTTTTCTTTTCTTATTCTTTAATATTTCCGATCTTTTAATATAAGTTTTCCTTGGTAATATTTGGTGTTGCAGGGTAGCAAGATAAGTTTTTCGGTTCAGCATTTTCGTTTTTGTTTATCAATGTAACAACGGCATCCAGAAATGAGTTCCCACCTGTAAAAATCAAAGTAAAACTCATAGTGTATTATATAAAAATATGTATATAGTTCAAAAGTATTTCAAAAGTATATTTACGGCTTATAAAAAAATATACAAAATAATTATATTAGCCTAATTGCAGTTACCAAAATATTCAAAGTAAGAACTGCTTATAAGTAAAAAAAAAAATTGTTTTTGATCAAGTATTTGAACATGAAAATAACAGGTGCACTAAACGTTGCAATCTTTATGGTCATTACCACTTAAGTCGGTTTCATTCTCAGAAAATATATCTTCTTCATGGTGTTCGGAATCAAAGAGCTCAGTGTTCCTTTTTTTTCCTGCACTTTCAGATTCTGCCGAATCCGACCGTCTTTTTAAAGATTTTGCAAAGCGATCCTTGGCACCGTTGAAATATTTCTTTATATGGGTTTCTATAAAAAAAACCTTAACTTGAATGTTGTTTTGGATGCAAGAATCTGAAAAATGTATATATATATATATATACGTCAGTGGCTGAGTACTTAAAATGGACAATTTTTAAATACCTTTAAGAATTTCCACGGAAATCGAGCCCTTCATGCTAATGTTGTTGTTAGCGGCTGTCCAGGGAGAAGTGCCGAACAAATTTGTCACTTCCAAAAATTAGCTTCAAATTTGCATTAACAGCTTTTCCAATGTCCTCGGAACCATGTTGTGAAAATTTCTGAAACTTAATTTGAAATGTTCCACAAAAACCAACAATAATCAATTTACAGTATATTCTTACCAGCTGCTTCTGCATATCCTTATTTGCCTTTAAAGTTGCTTCGAATTTGAAAAATTCGTCCTTTGATTTAAGAGGGAAATCAGGCAAGTTTGATTTTTGAAGTGGTCTCTCGCATATACTTCTAGAAACGGTTCGTCGCACAATAAAAATGATTAGAACCAATTTCTTATAGGATTTGATATTCCTTATATTTCTTTAATATTTATTATTTTATGTGTATATATTTTATATATTTATTATAATTGATATATATATATATATATTTATATTTTTGTGCGTTGCAAATGAAATGACAAACTTAGTATACCCTATGAGATTTCATCTAGCGTATATAAATATATCAGAACAGAGGAAAAGCATCGATACAGCACATGTATTTCATACAAATTTCTGTGTAGGCTGACTGCGAATTCGATGTCTCAATTGACTATACAAAATTGAGAATTGAACAAAACTTGAAACTGTGAAATCTAATGAAGCAAAAATATGTTTTTTTTAAGTTCTCTGAATGTTCACTGGACTTATAATGCAAAAAATAACAATAAAGAAAACGGTTCGGTTTGAAATTTGCAATCACAATCAGCCATTCAAATATGAAATGTGCGTACACCTTCACTTTTCTAGATATATTATAAAATAAATTCTTTACATATATAAGGTTCACAAACTTACCTTTTTTTTTTCTATATTCCACTTTTTATTTTTATTATTTATTTCACTTTTAAAAAACGTTCACCTTTTTATTTTTATTACTTATTTAATTTGTAGAAAAACTTTGCAACAATGAACCGCACTAGAACAAATCACAATTCGTAATGCTGTGCGCTTCAATTCCATAAAATTTTGAACGTGCTTAACTGTACATTTTGCGTAGCGATATAGTTCCGCGAACCGCAAAAATGCAGGAAATATCGACTTCTTTACGAATTCGTAACGAAAGGTCGCATGAAATTTGAATTGAATGATCGCATGTTCGACTTCTATACGATTTCGTAACGAAAGGTCGCATGAAATTTGAATTGAATGATTGCATGTCTGACTTCTTTACGATATCGTAAAGACAGTTCACAAGATATTTTTGCGCTTATGTTACGAAATTCGTACTTCCTCCATCGTCACAAATTCGTAAAGAATCATCGGAAGGCAAGTTTTTTTGTTTTCTTCATTTTTCCGAGAACTTTCAGATCTGTCTGAAGTTCGGAAAGTTGTGTTTGCTGGGATCCGATGATCTATTTATCCTACGCACATCATCAAGCTCATGATAGACGACGCTTAATTCATTTTGAAGCTGCTCAACTTTATATGATAAACTATTTATTTCGGTTTGTTTTGAAGCGACTAACGTCTCAATTTTATGAGTGATGAGTTAGTTCTTCAAAGTGATCAAATTTCTCGGTGATTACATCGATCAAATTCTTAAATACAGGGTGGCAAAAAGTCACGGGTTTAAAAATTTAATAACTTTTTCGTCTATATATATTTTTTTTTTTTAGATTATAAAATATACAAAATGGAAATTTTTTTACGCTAAGTATGGAAAATAATGTCACTTAAATGACCGCCGTTATTAGCTTCGCAATGATGGGCTCTTTTTAGAGCATTTTCCATAACATCTTTCAACATTTGTGGCTGTAGCGCTCGAATTTCCGCAACAATGTTGGCCTTGAGTTCAAGGATTGTCTCGGGCTTGTTCACATATATTCGCTCCTTCAAATAACCCCAAAGAAAATAGTCGGGTGCTGACAAATCTGGCGAACGCGCTGGCCAATTAATTTCCGAATTTCTTGAAATTATTCGCTGTCCAAAAATTTGCCTTAAAAGTGTGATTGTGTCTCGGGCAGTGTGAGCAGTGGCTCCATCCTGCTGAAACCACATCTCAGGTCTGTTTTCAAGAGCAGGACGTAAAAAATTTTCTATCATAAACCGATACCGCTCTCCATTTACGGTTACAGCACTTCCATCTTCATTTTCGAAGAAGTAAGGCCCAATGATATTTTCAGATGTAATGCCACACCATACTGTACACCTAATGGGGTGCAATTGGCGTTGATGAATGGCTCTTGGATTTTCAGAACCTCAGAACCTACAGTTCTGCTTATTAACAAAGCCATTCAGATGAAAATGAGCTTCATCACTCATAATCAGATTTTCAATAAAGTTGATTTCATTTCTGGCCAACTGTTGAAATTTAACTGCAAAATTTAGACGTTGCCGATGATCTGCGGGTTGCAATTCTTGCACCAATTGCACCTTATATGGGAATAACAGTAAATCTTTTTTTAAAATGCGCCGTAGTGACGTACGAGACATCCCTAGCTGAGCACAACGCCTTCTGGTAGATGTTTCTGGTGTTTCGTTAACACTTTGCTCTACACGTTCAATATTTTCCGCAGTGTGAATTATACGCGGTCTACCGGTTCGAGGCAAATCACTTACGGTGCCATGTTGGTGGTGACGATCAACTAAGCAACGAATCATGGCTTCACAGGGCGAAATTCTGACGTTAAAATGGCGACGATATGCTCTTTGCGTTAAAATAATTGATCGCTGATTTAAGTAATAAAATTCTATTATTTTGGTTCTTTGTTCAGTTGTGCATCTCTCCATTATTTATTCTCCAGATGTTATTTATATAATCTAAAAAAAAAAAAATAAAAAAAATATATAAACGAAAAAGTTATTAAATTTTTAAACCCCATGGTGACTTTTGGCCCACCCTGTATAATTTTCTCTAATAGTTCAAAACGATCACTAGAACTTACGGAACTAGAGCGATTTGCTGCAATAGAACTGCTGCCATGTGTGTTGCTTTGTTGGTTTTTAGCTGCACCTCTCGTTAGTGCGGGTGTCGGTGTACCACTCTGCGCAGTTGTTTTGGAATTTGGTTTTGCATTCTCGTTCTTTCCTATGGTAAGACTTTGATAAACACAGATTAAATTATTAAAAGAAGCAAGACTCCAGTTGCCGCCAGATAAAGAACGAAGCGGTTATAATTAAATACTACTTTTATATTTTTACAATAGTGAACAAATTTCGCGGTAATTGATATACTAACAGGAGCTCGAAAAACACGTCTTACTCAGTCAACGACATGATACATTTAATATTTACACTTGTCTGTCCTTTGGTAAAGAAAATATTCCGAAATTATACAGCTTAGACGAAATAAAATGTAAAATGATTGGTATAAAGTTAAATTCCGAAATAGTTTTCTTCCCGTTATTTCATACTAATACAATTCAAAATACATAATAGTTCAGAAGAATTAAATGGACGCAAGCTCTTTAATAATATGTTTTAATTCATTATAATCAAGTAAAAATTCAGGAATTCGATAGAAAGAAATATTAATTTTCGTACTTGATATTATTCTGATACTTCTAATTCAATATGTGAAAAATGCTATATTTCAGCCCGGGCGAGGAAGTGGTTTTTTTCACATCTTTAATTAGAAGTAGTACAATAATATCAAATATGAAAACTAAAATTTCCTTATCTCGAAAACTTAGATTATAATTTTAAAAATGTACTTAAACAAATGTTATACTTCAGGGATATAAGAAGAAAAATCTTGTGCTTAGAAAAGTTTGTAAAATAAAATTGTAGCTACAGCAATTCATGTCATTTTCATTAAACTTGTCGATGTTTCATTGACAATAATAATATTTCCAGTTCCTATTGTCCATTTGTTGATGGCTGTTCGTTTTCCACATTTTGCGTTGTTTCACATAAACCAGTTTCAGTTTTTCTGTAAAGATGATCATTTTATGTAAATTAATAAAGATAGATTATTAGTTCATCGTACCTATGTATACCTTTTACGTTTCAGCCTTAGGTTGGAATGCCTAAGCAGCTTATTCTTGTAGAAGTCTTCGTTCTGCATTCTTGTATATGTCTTGTCAGCTAGTGACACCACATCAAAGAACAGGTCCACTAAATTCATTAACTTCATAAAAGCGAATATGTCTCCATCTCGTTTCTTATGTTTTGCTGTGCCAGTCCAATTATATTTTGTTTGTAGTTCAGTATCAAACAAAACGTTTGCCACTTTAAATGCAACAGTACAGCTCGACTCCTTCCCTGTTTTGCCTCCAATGTGAGATAATTTGGCAATCTAAAAAAATAGAATTTTTTTTTATGACATATGTAATCTTTATCGATAATTTTTAAGGTACCATCTGGCCCCTGAACCTCTTATCGTTCAGCTTATCTTTTAAATTTTGTTACATTCTCATGAGCTTTAAAAGGTAATGAAATTGTTGATATAAGGTCATTCTCGGGAATGTCATTTTGGCTACCCTCAGCAGATTTTAGATTTGAAAGAATTTCAAGTATTTTGTCCAGTTTGGCATTAATTTTCACGTTTTCCATAATAATTGTTGAGTATTTTGCATTCAACATATCACATCTGTCACTCAATTCCTGAGTATAGTTTTGCAACTTTTTTTCAAAATTTTGGAATTACTCAAAAGAGATAGCGGTTAAGCCGGTGATATTCTCATATGCAGCTTCACACTCGTTATCAGCATCTTCTGTGAATCCATGAGCCTATGTGTGAGATTCAATGCTCTCAATATTCTTTATAGCGCCAGTTATTGTTTCATTAGTTGCAGGCAACTTAGAAATATATGATGAAATTACTGTATTCTCTGCATAATGGCTGGTTGCACAACTTTTTTCCATTTTTTGTCTCGGACGACACTTTGATGATGATGACGATTGTAGCAATTCTACGATAGCTGATGTGTTCAAAGATCCAATTAAATGATTAACTGCATTTAATTCGGCCGGATGATTTCTTTTTTGCTGCTTTGCTAATAAATACCGTCAGGATAATAATTATGAAGAATTATACTACCATTGTGTACACGAGCTTGACTTACCTTTCTTCGCTCTCTGAATCGGTAAATTCGATGTACTTTTTTCTAAGGCTAGTCCGTCTTTTAAGGCTTCAATATCAAGAACCTTGATTTTACATTCCCTCTGGGTCCATTTATCACTGGGAATATTATTTTCGTCGACGCGAAGTATTTTAGTCTCTCTTTGATTTGGAGGCCAAAATAGTATCCCATCCCTTTCCCAATTATTTGGAACTACATTTATAAAAACTTTTCCACTTTCCAAATAACTCACAAGCTTAAACGGCATAATTAGAACTCTATAATATTGTTACGCGCCACAAAGTGATACAAGCGACATCTATTGGAAATGGAAACAACTTTAGGTTAGTGACATCCTAGTAAACTGGGTTTGGAGAATGGAATATTCAGGAAGGTTCTAGGATAATTCGTAGAGTATAAATACGGCGCTGCTCACATCCAGGAGGCGAGTATTATTTCAGACAGCGAAGTGAACGAAGTAAACTATTTGGATTGCGATAATTAGAAGTACAGTACTAGCGATAAATAAAGAGTTGATTTGATAATTATTTGTGAATTTGTGAAAGTAAACAGTAAAGTTAAATAAAGAAAGAACTTTTGAATTATATCTGAAATATTGTGTTTTAAATAACGAATTAAGGCCACGCTCGTAACAATATATTATTATTTATAGTTATCACACAAATAGCAATGCGTATGTACCAAAAAGTAAAATTTGACAGTGACTTGTGACTTTGGTATTTAATAATTCAATATTGCAACGCTTTTGACAGACTTTACAAACCTGGCAAAATTTTGATCCTAAAAGGTTTCAGTGTTTATTTGTAACATTTATTGCTATATTTAAGACACCTTTTGTAGCTTTAGACGATGTTAAGATTAAAATGTTTCAGTTTCAATTTTGTTGATATAAAGGAATTTTTATAAAACATTTTAAAGATACATGTTTTAAATTTACCATTTTTGTACTATTGATCATTTTTGTAACATTTTTCAATGTTAATAAAAACATCATTTGTTTCTAAATCAAAGAATTTTGTTATCAGTTACAGTAATAATTTCGACACGAATAATCCAACATATATGAAAAATTTAAGAAACTCGAACAATTATTGAAACTCAATGACATATGCTATTTTCCAAAATGGACTCCGAAAATAAATGATTTTAATTTACTAATATATCGGTAGAAATATCCTTTATATATATTTATGAATAGTGAAATTAGGAAGTACATGATATAAAATATGTCAAAATAATATTTTCGCTCCGATAGGGTATAATTTCGTCAAGAAGTTTTTTAGGAATATTAATAAATATGTCAATTATTCTTTAATAAATGCATTCAAAGCCTGGCGCAATGTATTTTTTCGAAGTATCAAATACAAATCCTACAGCAAAATGCCCTTCGTTTAAATATTGCATTACCCAATATGAAAACTAAGCATATATATAATTCATTATCGCATTTAATTCGATATTATAAAAAAGAGATTCATTTCTTTCTTTCTATCACACGAAGAACAGAGGTTCATTTACGTACCAATATTACGCCAATAATATACATTTTTTTGCGCATTTTTGCTACATATGAGAAAGATGCTGAAGGAAATCATAATCTAAAGCTTTTAGTCTTTATGACACCGAATTAATCTGTGTAATTCCGGTTACATAACAGATTATACAACAAATTAGGAGCATATACGATTTTGTGTGTTAATATTGTAACATTTTAAGTGCAATTGATTGGCAAGGTTTTACTTTCGGTAACGTGTATTAATAATTCCCCATTTTCATTACAAAACTGTAACTCCAATGATAACTGTTTCGTAACATGGGATTCAATATTGACACGACCCGAAGTCACCGTAACACTTCCGAGCCCTAATTGTGTCAAGCTGTGCTACTTGGGCAAGACAACCAGTATAGACGAGTTGACAAAAAACACATAGTTTGGATGGATATTTCGAGGCACTTAAATAAAATTGGTAAAGTTGTGATATTTTTGGCATTTAGTTTGATTTTAATTTAATTAATTTCTGTATTTTAAATTTTCCTTTCCACACTTTGGTCCATTGCAATTCTTTCAAAATAATATAAAATATTCTCGATAAAAATCAGTTTCAAAACGCTCAAAACTAATAACAAATGAAATCTCAGTATCTTCTTTCTTTCATAATCGCCACTTTTCGACTACCTGTTTTGACAGCGAATTTCTCGCTGCAATCTACCATCGGAAAATTAGATATGTAAAAAAAATTTATGATCGCTTACCAATTTCTTAGAAACAATAATACTTTTTAAACTCGTAATTGTGTTCTTTTTCATATATATGTGCAATGGGCGAAACAAAAATATAAAAGCGTTCCAAAATTACTTACTTATTGATAGATGACTTTTCGACACTAATATAAAAACGCAAAAAAATTGTACACGTTTAAAAGAAGAAGAGCTACGAGTGAATGTTTATTATACCCAATCCACTATTACTACTCACATCACCGCGAAGGTTAGGTAGCGCGCTTGTGTGTGGGGGGGGGGGGGGGCATGACCTCCTGTGACACCCCCCCCCCCCCCCCCCCCCCCCTGTATACGCGCCAGAAATCATAGTCGGTCGCATATGCTTTCCATATAGCGATTCCCAGATAGTTTGCGTAGTCGTTGAAATTATTTGACTGATAGTATACTTTGTCTCCCATAAACATATCCGATAAAGCGGTATGACTTCATCCTGTAATTAGATACCTGTCAAATTTTTATTATTGTTTATAGAATTGAATAGTTTTACATAGATTTTTCATAATTTTGTTTTTACTTTTCAGTAAACATTTGTAAATACAAATGGAAAAATGTTCACACAGATTTTATGGAGAAGCTTAAAAGACTCTGGAGCTTCGTGCAAGAAAAAACAATTTTATTTACATGATGCAATGCAATTTCTCGTGTCATATATAAAACACGGAGACCAAAGTCGAAATTTATCTACAGTTATTGAAAACAGCCAATAAAAGGAAGCAGAGATTCAAATATAACCTAGGGCTGCAGAAATAGATAATGTCATCAATCCCAAATCTTTCTCACGAACAGCAACCATTTTTGAGGAAGTATCAAACATAATTACTAAACAGGAAGATACAGAAATTGCAGGTCCGTTCGGAAAAACAATTATGAGACCACAGAACACTCAAAATAATACCGATAAATAAATAATAAATTTTTTGAAGCAACGGCAAAAGGAATTAGCACACACAAGTAAAAAAGAAACATCCTTAATGTCCTTTTATAAAGGAATATCACAAAATATTTTGATATTATCGGCTGGTAATCAAAGGAGCTTTAAGAAAAAATAAACTCTTGAATTAATAGAAGAACTATACATGTTGATGAGAATAAGTCTCAAACTGCAGCATTCATACTCGACACCTCCTCTTCTATCTGCTAAGAATACAATTTGCTTCCGGGTTTAATTAGTGAATTAAATAAAGATATATTTTCACATACCTGAGTATTATTAATATCATTTCAGTAGTTGGTACAGCTTTTCGGATGTTTGCATCTGGTCTTTCAATTTTTTACTCACTACATACATTAATGCAGCTAATCCCTCATTATTGAATTTGTTTCTTAGAACAGATGCAAGTAAAGTGATCTTGCACCACCAATTGAATCCTCCAAGTATCTTGGATCATGATTTACTTTACCTTTCTTATGATATGTCTGTTGAGTCAGTACATTCCCGCACCTTTTATTCATATCGTGATTTTAATCGTAAATGCTTGCCATCGGAGTAAATCAAATAATTCTTCTTCTGTTAACTGCCAAGTTAAAACATTATCGTCGTTAATCATTCACCATTGGACCCGATAGTTTGTCACCACGATTTATCTGGTTCTTGCTTCCGTTTTGTGGTAAATACATTCTTCATGTGATCAATTCATGCTTATCGACATCAATGTTACCTTCAGACTGGAAATCTGCGATAGTACTCCCAATACCGAAGAAAAGATGTTTCGAGTCTCCTGCCGACTTTCGCCCTATAAGCATTTTATGTTTCTTTTCTAAGGTTTTGGAAAAGTTAATGTATCGCCAGATCCTTAAATACATTGAGGATAATGAGCTGCTTACACGTTGGCAGTCAGGGTTTAGATGCTTTCACAGTTGTGAGACTGCGATGTTATCGGTATCCACTAACAATAGATTGGCCCTGGATAAAAAATAATTTTAGTACCGTAGTACTGCTAGATTTCACTAAGGCATTTGATAGTGTTGATCATAACATGCTTCTGCATAAATTGTTTGATTTAAATTCAGTACTTCAGCTCTTACTCACATTAAAGATTTTTTGTCACGTGTCGTCATCAACGCGCTAAGGTAAATAATAATATCTCAAGTTCACTCACTTTAATATTCGGTGTACCACAAGGCTCTATTCTGGGACCATTGCTATTTAGCCTATTCATCAATGATCTACCGGAAGTATTTCGTGATGTCAAAGTGCATCATGTGTATGCTGATGTTGTATAAGTCTATTTGAATAGGCCCATTGGACTTATAGAAGACTGCCTTGCATGCAAAAACAATGATTTAGACAGAATAGGCTTGTGAGCTAAGAGCAATGGGTTGATACTGAATCCAGGAAAGTTGCAGTGTATTGCTTTTTACAAGAACACTTTTGACAGAAATAGTATTCCGGGTCATCACTTCACTTAAATCAACAGCGCACTTCATAGGGATGCTGGGCGATAATTATCTATATCACATTTTGTCCCTGATTGACCCTACTTGGTACTGGTATATTTAAGGTTTCAAGAAATCAATTCAGGGATTTAAGAAAAATCTAGAGACAAATCGTTCGTCATTATGCCCCGTGCTCCCCTACTTGAAATTTTTTCGCTGAATTCCACCACATCAGCACATCAATAGTCTGGTTTGGCACTGGTTTGGCACTGCTGGAGTGATGGTACGACATTCGTTAGAAAGCTCAGACTGTTAACTATTATCTGAGCTAAAAATGTTGTCTAACAAAGACGTTGCCGGATGTCTTGTGAAAAACTAGCATATTTTCTTAACCACTCTGTGATTATTCCGAGACCCCCCCCCTGCCATATAATTTTTTGTGTGTAAGCCTACCGCTTATATAATTATATAATATAAGATGCACCATTTCAAAATCGCCTTATATACTCGATAGAATTTGCTAATGATGGTATAACTAGGGGAAAAAATTGAACCGTTTTTATTTTCCCAATTTATCTATATTTTGAAAATGTTTAATTCATTAAAATCAGCATGTTTAGAGCAAATTAGTAATTCTAAAATATTTGGTATGTTATGGAAGAGAACAATTTACATTTATCAATTATCCACACCCGTCATATTACAGAAGTCTTAAAAACAAAAAACAAAAAAACTATTTGACATTGAATTACTAAAGACTTTTCGTTAATTAAATTTCAGATGAAATATTTTACTCTTGTCTCATTTATGGCATACAGATTTTCTCTTTACAATTAAAACCACCGCAAACCCTGCGGGTAACTCTTAACTTAATTTAATTACGTCTTCAACTGAGAAATAACTGCTCGCTCTACAAAAAAGAAAAATAAACTCTAAAAGAACTTCTGCCCACACAAACTTGTTAATTTTATACCAATTATATGCTTTTTAAAAAAAAAAAAAGAAAAAAAAAATAATTGAAGGACAATTATATCCCATACACAACTAAGTATAGGTCGCTGAAAAACTTTTATCTTGTACACGTGTTTACTTTATAATATGACAAGACAATCTGGATAAACACAATTCCTTCTTCCATCAAATAAATAAAACAGTAGGTAAAATAATTACGAAAGTAATTAGAATTAACTTCATTAAAAGGGAGGAGTTACCTCTAAACGCACACATTCTATTTTGTCCTCAGATAATAGATCTACTTCTATCTACCATCTGCATGGCATACAGACGGACCAAGGTAAATTATTTATTAACCGATAGTGCTCCAAAATCATGATATAAAAGAAAAATTCTAAAGCTCTAATTAAAATTGGTAGAACAAATAAATCGATAAATGGAACACCAACGAATACCTGAGAGTATGAAAGAAAAAAAAAAAGAAAAAAAGGTAAAAATAACTGTCCATGGCATTTTTTAATTAGGATTCAATCCTGCGCTCCAGCCACGAAATAATGGTATCTGGCGTTTAGATTAGAAATTAAGTGCTGGGCCTCTGTCGAGTTAATTAAATCTGTAATGACTCCTTTAGAGAGGGAAATTCTATCTTTTGCACCTGGCTCTGAGTTGAATAATGCCAAGAAGAGGATTTGTGTGTTAAAGGATTGTATCCCAGGTATTTTAAGATTTATTCAAATACACGCAATATGTATACCGGAGGTGGTGGATTGTTACCGTTGTTGTCTTGTTAGATTGACAACAAGAATGTTAACATTGAAATTATACAAGTATACAACTTATCCTGACAACTGTTTTACGTTTTCACAAATTAAAGTGGGCAATTAAGATGTAGATGATGATTTGGGGATTGATGGTGAATTATAACGAAAGATATTTTTTCTTCTCTCTTTTGGAACCGTAAATCTTTGAAGTTGTATATACTAAGTAAGGATCTTCTTTATTAAGCTGATTGAAGCTATTTGTTGTGATATGCAACTGACAAGGTATTCCGAGAGAGTAAGACATATGAATTCAAGGTAAGAAACACTCCAAGACAATATATCGTGCCATAAAATACCTGTGTGAGATCAAAAAATTTACATCTATAAATACATAGGTAATCGGAAGTATCAGCACAAAAAAGGCGGTGGAAATAAATTAGAGCTCTCACATATAAAATAATACGAATCCAGTGAGAAGCCTATAATGGGGGATATGAGAATCATCTGTTTTGAGGCCACCGAGAAGTCAGTATCTATATGTTGTTAGGTGTCGCTTTTTCATCTGCCTTTTTTTTTCTTTTGCTTTTTGAGCATGCAGAGCTTTATTTTAGATTTCTGCAACATTCATGGATTAAGAGCTAATCGTTTTCCGGTGTATGTGTCCTTCCACCTTAACTCAAAAACTCCGAAAATTCTTGTGCTAAGTGAAACCAAGGTCGTTTCTGATGCTGATATTTTTTACAGTGTCCAGTTCTATCTCCGTTTGTATTGTGTTCGTTCTTCTTTGAGCTGATGATACTATTGAGATTTTTGTTTTTTGTACTTAGGCATATGTGATGGATCCGGATTTTTGGACTAATTGACAGCCAACCAAACTATTGTAGTTACGTACATCGACTTTATCGTCATTACCAAAAGTTGAGTTATGATGATTATGCAGGTGCTCGATGTCATTTTGGTAACCGAAGAAACATTCAACAATATTAAGTTAAAGATTAGTATAAATTAATTGATGTATAATAATTAGGAAGACTAGAGGGTTTCACACTGTACCCAGCAGGAGTAACACCAGAGCCATACGTACCGAAACCAACACAGCCAGCAGCTGAGATTCCTACATACACCGCGGTACCTAAAAGGCTGACCATAGAAGAATATAGGAAGAGGATAACAAACCAAAGTCAACCAACGACAAAACCACAGATGACAGCACGTGGAGGTCAAAAAGCGTACCTTCTGAAAAGCATTTATATTGTTACGAGCGTGGCCTTTGTTCGTTATTTAAAACACAATATTTCAGATATAATTCAAAAGCTCTTTCTTTTTTTAACTTTACTGTTTACTCTCACAAATTCACAAATAATTATCAAATCAACTCTTTATAGTTATCGCTAGTACTGTACTTCTAGTTATCGCAATCCAAGTGGTTTACTTCGTTCACTTCACTGTCTGAAATAATACTCCGCCTCCTAGCTGTCAGAGCGCCGTATTTATACTCTACGAATTATCCTAGAACCTTCCTGAATATTCCGTTCTCCGAACCCAAAGTTTACTAAAATGACACTAACCTAAAGTTGCTTCCATTCCTAACAGATGTCGCTTGATTCACTTTGTGGCACGTAACAATATATACAAGGAGCTGCTGAAAATTGTGCAAAGTGAAGAGGCGAAAATCAAGTACGCAACTTTATTGACAGTAACCAAGAGGCAGCTAAAACAACTTAAAGGACAAAAATGGATGAAATGACAAAAAAATAAAAATAATAATGATAAATAGAATACGTTGATAGAAATTACTTTAATAGATTATGTTAAACAATATAGATAATAGATGAATAGATATAATATTTTTTATTAGCAGCAATAAAAATATTCAGGGGCAACAAAAGTTTAAATTTCTAACCTTATATATAAAAAAAATAATAATAAATATGGCAAAACAATTAAATATGGACCAGTGCATTACTGTCTCCTTGATGAAGCTAGAGATGCAGCCAAGGAGCTATCAGTAGACAATTACAGAAACATTGACGCTCGAATTGGTAACGAAATCCATATAGCACCGGAGTATAATAATACTAATAGTAACAGCATAAAGCCGGTAAAATTGTACGAAAACATGATGCAATGTTTAGAATGCCAATTTATATAACTGACTCAATTGGACCACTAAAAGAGTATATAAAGATAAATCATGAAAGAAACGTGCAATCCAACACAGTATCAATAAAAACTACAACTTGAAGAATAACACCATTAACAGAAGAACTAGGTAATAAATCCAGTAGATGCACATACATCTCTGATAATATAGACGACCTTAGGGATCATTTCAAAATCAATCATACCTCAGAGGGATACCCACAAAATTAAAACAGAATTTTTTTTCTTTTGCTCAAAAAAATTGTTTTTACAAATAATAAAAAAAAAAAAAAGATAATTAAATAAAAATAAAGGCGAAATTTGAAAAAAAAAATATTTATAATATAACAAACTAAAAAGCTAATTATAATGTGTAATAGGAAACTCTATTATCGGTCAAACTCAATATAAGTATATTACATATCCCTGTTACTGTTACATCAGCAGTACTACAATATAAAAATGACAAAAAAAAAAAGAAACTAACAGCCTGCAAAATATTTATACCACATGTCTATGACCGAAAATTTCTTTCTCCACTTGGAGTAAGTCTTTTTGTAGGGATCTTCATATCGTCGGCAAATATTTAGCAGTTGGATGAAATTAAGGATGGTAGATCCTTTATTTATATTAAAAATATCAGGGGTACAAGTACTGTACCCCGGGGGGACGCCTGATATTTATTTGAAAGGAGAAGATTGTTGACCGTGTCAACGCCGCATCAGTTCAGACAATCTAAGCCGAAGTACATAGATGCTACATATTAACGGCAAAGATAAGTAGCAAGACACTGTAGCAACTTAAAAACTTTGGTTCTTCAAAGTAAATTTTAATCAAACCATCTGTGCATTGTGAAAATACAAAACAGCAGAATTTAATTAATGACAGGAGATATTCTAGTCAAGTGCTTGGAGAAAGTATATGTGTAAATGTGGTTAGCGATATTCTTATATTGTAATTTAGTGAAATTAATATTTAAAAAGGTGGTCTAAGTTTCAAATGCGATACTGTGTGCATGAACAACCGTTAAGGACAATGATACTATCCCTTTTTTGCAAGTACGATGAAAATAGCGAAAGAATGTTCCTGTGAAAACCTATCTGAGCCATTTGCAAAAGATATAGTTTGTGATTAATTTTATCAAAAGCCTTGCTAAAATCAGTGTGGAATGGTATCAATTTGTTTGTTATCACCAAGAGAAGCACACAAAATTTAGTAGTACAGAAGATAGATTTTATTGCAGAATAAAAATTAAAAAAAAAATAGTAATAGGACTATTCCCTAAAATTAAAACATGTTTTCTCTAAAAGTAAATGTAATTTTCTCTGATATAGTGGGAAAATCAGTTAATTTCCCCATATCAATGGAACATTCAATGAATTTATGTATAGGTATGGCACCAGAAAACCTATGAAGTACATAAAATTCCCGACATGTTAAGCTCTCTTGGATATAAGGAAGAGAACATTCAATAAATTAGGTATTATGCTACATATTTTATGAAAATATATATTTTCGTTTATATAATTCACACATTGTTTTTGAAAACAAGTCATATATTGTTGCTCAATATTTTGTTTGAGTGTACCCAACGCACCAACATAACTTCCGTAGGTACTAGTTAGTAGTATGGGTCATAAGAAATGAGCTCTTCAGGTCATTCTTATGTTTTTAAAGTTGTAGTGTATAATCACCTATGGTGGAGTCTGGTACTATCATCTATTCCCTAGATTTTAGGGACTATTCTCTACATTTTAGGGGAAAAAAATTAAAAATAAATTTGAAAATTTCCTACATTTTAGGGAATAAAATAAACCAGAATTCCCTACTTTTTAGAGATAAAAACCTAATCTATCAAGGAGGATAATTCCCTAATCTTATCGACAAATACCTAAACTTTGTAGCACAAATTGTTACCATTCACTTTAGGGAATTACTTTTTACTGCCTATTTAACTTTACTAATTAAATATAGTAAGTTAAGAGCCCTTCTCACACCAGTACCAGCGCTGTCGTTTGTACTACGATAGCAGTATTTGTACTACTATTGGGAAGCACGTACTACTGTACTACTCCTTTATGGTTTGTACTACTCGTAAGCAATTTCCTTTAAAATTTGCACTTTTTAGACTTTTAATTTAAATTATTTAATAAAACTGCGTACCAAATGTTTTTTTTTAAATAATTTGCAATTCTATTCGAAATATTTAGTACTTCTATTACAAACTAAAATCGAGTTTATTACTTTTTCTATTATTTATTCTGTCATTTTAATGGAATATGTATATTGCTGCTTTTCCCACACAGCAACTGCTTGCTTAACGGACGGACTCGCATCACTCCTATTAATGTGTCTGTCTATATAATTTGCAGTTTAAATATACATGCGATTCTATTCTATTTGTGTTGTGTAATGTAATAAAATAGACGCCTAGCCGACAGCCATGCTCGAATAAAAATTTTTGCTTTTGGCATTTTCGCACCAATTGTTGTGTTGTATGAATAACTGTGGAGTTTTGAAAAAAATAATTTCAGTGAGTGAGATTAGTATAACCTCCTTTGTACTTTACTTTATGCTTGCATGATTTGAAAAGAAGAGTAAAGTAAAACAAATCCCTTAAAAATTTAATCAAAATAGTGCATTCCGCTTATTATTTTAAACTTGAAGCTGCGAATTTAGAGTTCAGTATCATTATTTGGCAGGTTTGATAATAGTTCAAAATTACTTTTGATATTGTATTTATTTAAAACATTGTCTAAACCATTAGGATTTGATTTCAAGCCAGTTACAAGAAAAAATATTCGAGTGTGTGATTGAAAAATTTGATTTCGTGTGAAGTTGACGTCCTGCTCCTGCCTAAATAGCAAATTCATTTAATAAATTTCGAGCTGAAACAGACAAGAATTTATTTGACCTGTCGTTTACGGAATTTTAACTTGGAATAGAATTGGAAAAGAGTCAAGAATGGAAAGGTAAAAAGATCTTTGTAACATAAATACATTTTAAATCTTAAATGCTCAGGATTAATTATTCCAGATTTTTAGTAAAAGTTCGTGATGTAAATCATAACTTGCACCCAACATCAATACCGAATTTAAAACCAGACGAAAATATTGAACAAGTTGAAGATAGCAATTCTATTCCTCAAAGTGCAAGTTCAAGTTCTTGTTGCCGTAGCGAACAAAAATTTCGATCCCACTGGAAAGGAAATTATAATTGGATCGAAGAGAAAGATAAAAAGGCGCTCTGCAAATTTTGCCACGTCTACTTAACGAACAATAAACCGCAATTAGATCGCCATGATCAATCTGTTCGCCACCAAACCTCTGTGCGAAGCTTAAAACATCAACAGAAAATTGAAATTCAAAAAGAAGAATATAAAGGAAAAATTCAAAAAATTAAAATTAGTAAGCTTAGGATTATAATGTTTATTCTACAGCACAATTTGCCGTTTTCACTGGTAAGTCCACTAATACAACTAATAAAGTGCATTGCTACTGATTCGCCAATTGCTAAAGATTTAAAATTAGGAAAAACCAAGGCGACTGAGACCACGAATACCTTGTTATTAAAGGAAGCGAATGATAACTTAGTCCAAATTCTATGTAAGCAAAAGTTCTCGCTAATAATTGATGAGACAACAGATGTTAGTAGTGCAAAATGTTTAACCTTAGTAGTCAGATATTTTGATTTCATAAGCTCCAAAGTAGATAGATAGATTTTTTGCTTTGATTCAATTGGAAAATTGCAACGCACAATCCATTTATTATTCTATCTGCAAATTATTTGAAGAACTTGAAGTACCTCTTAAAAATATGATAGGATTTGCAAACGATAACGCCTCTGTGATGGTTGGGAAGAAAAGTGGTGTCAAGACCTTACATTTGGAAAATAATCCTCATTTATACACACTCGGCTGTATTTGCCACTCTTTGTACCTGTGTTCTTCTGCGGCAGCAAAAATGTTACCAAAATATGTCGAAATCCTAGCACGTAATATTTATTTGTATTTCTCTCACAGCCCAAAGAGACAAAAAGTTTCAAGATAACTTTAATGTTGAAACTCATTTTAAAATCATCTGCAACAAGGAGAATATCGTGATGCGAATATTGGAACAATGTCAAACATTGCAGCACTATTTTCTTTATCTTTCATTTGATAGTGATTCAGAAAATAATTCAGATTTTATTCATAAGATAAACTCGGATATGAATGACACGAATAAGTTCTATCTTTTATTTCTAGCATATATTCTTAATATTACTAATAAGATAAATCTTGAGTTCCAATCCGAATCTCCACGCATTCATATATTATTACTATCAATAAAGGCGTATTATAAGACGATATTAAACAATTTTGTTAAGGCAGATTACATAAATGAAGAAAACTTAAATGGAATTGACTTTGAGGACGAAAAGTGTTTTAAAATTATAAAAGATGTTTACACAGGCGGCCGAGCAGAATTACTAATAAACAGCGGAGTCTTTCCCGAAATAGAAGTGAATGTGATGAAAAAACCATGCAGAAATTATTATTTACATCTTTGTAAACAAATTATCATCCAGGATCAACTTTAAAGACAAAATTTTAAATGCTACAGAAGGTATAAACCCATCTTGCCTAGCAGAGACGTCTACAACCTTACTTTGGCAGTAATGCCAAATTTAATTGGTGAAGATGAAATTGAAGAAATAGATGCTGAATGGAGAATTTTAAAAAATTAATCAACGATTCCAAAAGATCTAGACCTTGAAGCCTTTTGGGCTTCAGTATTTAGTTCGAAAAATGGATTAAATGAAGAAATGTTTCCGAAGTTATTCAAATTCATCAGCTCTGTACTATGTCTTCCGCATAGCAGTACAGCTGCTGCTGAAAGAATATTTTCTCAACTTGCGCTTATCAAGAACAAAAACCGAAATTCTTTGAATGTTGCAATAGTTAATAGCATAATGGCGGTTAAAGAATTACTAAGGAAAAATAATGCAGCTAATTGGGTGCCGTCCAAAAACCTCTTAATAAAATATCACAAATAATATGTTGTAACCTTGCTGGTCGCGATTTCCGTTGGAGAAGAGCCAATCAGATGGAATTGGGGTATTCACACAAATTAATTCAAACGAACTTTTTCCTTTACATATTTGAGTTTTATTTTAATTAATTATTATTTTAGATCGCCGAGCTAAGTTAACAGTTTGCAGTGCATGAATTCAAAATAATTTAAAAGGAATTTATTTACTTTTGTTAAGTTTCAATATTTTAAAGAAATATATTTTTCCACACTAATTTATTGGAGTAACATTTTAATCTATAATTTCGATATCTATCTAAAAAAATTTATACCGTACTACTTTTAATTCAAAAATACTACTCCATAGCTTTAAATTGTACTACCTCCGCAAAATCAAAAACGACAGCACTGACCAGTACCTCCAGTTATAGTCCTTTTTCCACTGAATCAATGACTATAAAATATATATGTCTTCTTAATTGACTCTGGTGTACCTTTAAAGCTATAGATGGCCTGTAATTTTAAAACTTTTTTTTTATTATTATAATTAAAAATCTGTTTATCAATTTTTACCTATTTCTTTCTGAAATGTGAAATGTGAAATGTGTGTCACTCAGATGCACTCTGAAAACCAATTCTGAAATTCTTCATGCAATGTACATACTTCAAAACTACTTTCCAAGCTCTAAAGAGATGTAAGCCAATTAGAATGAGACAAAACTGCCAATATACTTTATCTCTCTATGAATACTGAACTAAACTGTTGCGAGGCTGGAGACATGGTAAAACTTATGATCCCTGGCTGCTAGGTAGGGGATCTTGTATATTATACATCGCAAAATTGATAGTGTAAATACAATAATTTATTGTTTACAGATATATGTAAATGATGGACATTTACACATTAATTTGAATTGTCTATATTTTTGAGTCGACAATGCGTAAACAATGTATATGATGTAGACAATAAGTAGGAAACGCAAGCAACGTATTCAACTTCAGTCACTGTTCCATTTTCTTGTGAGTTCTCAAGGAGTTAAGATTAACTTGTATTTAGTGTGTTCTATTATTTGTGAAAGAGGTTGTGCAATTCAAAATGCCTGGTGGAAGACCTAAAAATATTGCTTTTAATGCTTTTTGAAAAAGCAAAATAAAAAAGATGTGATCTTTCGGCAGAAGTAGAAAATGTATTCGATTCAATAGATATTGCAAAAGAAATATATTTTACAGACATTTATGAAGTAGTTTCAGACAACGCTAGTAGTATGATGAAAATGGAAAGTTAGATAGCCATGTTGCCAGGACAATGCTAGACATTTTTTTTTGCATCTAAGTAATTTTGTCAACGAACAAACTGGTTATATAAGCGGAAACAATTCCAATTGTTAAGTTACCTATACAGGGTGTTTCATAATTGGTGCACGTAACTCAAACATAGGTGGAGACAAGAAAAAAAGATGAATGGGCGGGGGTAAGACGCGTCATTTCGGCGACAGGGGGTTTTAAGATTTTTAGTACTTTTTCCACTTCACACCCTGTAACTTTCTTGATATACACATTATCAAGGTGGGATTCATTTCAGATGACAGTAAACCGTCTCAGCTTTCCAATGCCCAATTAGCTTTCATGTCAACTTTCGTCGGAAGTTGTAAGACGTCAAATTAAAAAAAAATATGGAAAACATAATTCTTAATTTTATCAAATGTTGACGATTTTTCCGCCAAATTGCATGATAACTATACATTTTTTTTTTACAAGCTTTAAAAACCCCGGAATGTTACTTTTAATTTGACTATCTAACTAAATGCAACCATTTTTGAGATATTCCTGTTTTTATGACCTATAATTTCATTAATTTTACTAAATTTGCGTGGAATTGCATAACACTAGGCGCGATTACCACCGTCAGTAGTAATAGTGCACTTTTTATTTTAAATTTTTTTAATATTATCGTTTACCTTTTTATATTAAAGTGTGAATACCCCTAATAAAATATTTTAAAAATTTACATTACTTCATAAAGATATGATAGCACGTGACTAGTCGGCCTTACGAAATGTATTCATAAATTTTCCCTTTCTATCTGTTTTCCGTATTTACTATTAAAGCTTAAAAAAAAATGACTTTATTGATAAACTCTAGACATCTTCATAATAAAATGCCTCGCAGCTGAATCTCATTTTCAACAATTGGAACATCTGCCACAAATACTTAATTTCCATCCTAGGGGTATACCATATATATGTACATATATAAGACAAAAGTGAAAAATACTTTTCTTTCAGTTATGAATATATAAAAGCCACCTACCTACATACACAGACATCCATCCATCTACACATTCATATACATATTCGAAAGCAACAATTTCCACTTTGCTCTACATTTCCGAATATTTGCCAAAAAGTTCGTAGTTTTATTGCCCTAAGGAATTGTTCCTGACATACTTTTCCCAAAGACCTTTTTCTCATCGTTCTCATCAGAAATTGTACTGGTAAAATTCATGAAGACGGCTTTTCAAATTATATACAGGACTTTAGTAGAAGAAGGAAAAGTAAAATAAAGTATTTTTCCTTCGGAGCATATAATTTAGGGAAATTTTATAAATTGGTTTTGAAATTATTGCACAAGTTTTATTCCTTCCTAGAAAAAAAAAACATTTCTTAATTCAGAATTTTAATAAGTATTTGGCAGGATATTGAATTTTTCATGACATTTTATAGCACGTTAAGGCATTTAAAGGAATTTTCTATTACAAAAAAAAAAAATATTCAAATTAAATTGACACATTTGCATTGAAAATTTTCCTTTCCACTTTTTAATAACCATTTAAAATGGTTCACATTTACCAGCGCTCGTGTAATATAGTCAAATTTGGGAGGAACTGTATTCCCCTGTACGCTGATTATTTAGAAGAAAAAAGGTTCGTCGAAAGTTTATGCCTTCTTCCTTGAATGCTATGAACTGTACTGAGAATTGTGGTTTCAAAAATGAGATAAGCAATTTGTGCTGTCTTTTATTGTATTAATATTAAAAAAAATGTGACCACAAAAAGAATTTCCAATTGGTAGCCACAATATTCAAAGTAGAAAATAAAGATAGAATTTCATTAACACATTTTCCTTCTAGATGCACCCTCTATTATGAAATTTATCTATTATTTCTCAATCCTCATGCAAGGCAGTAACTATTATAAGATGCCAAACGGTTATCTCGTTTGAAATACTCTGATCCTATGAGTGTGATAAGCAGACTGCGCATATGTCGACTGGACTATTACCAGCTCTTCAAGAAAATGTCAACATATCTTAATTTTATGCCCAATTTCTGTCGTAATCCTTTATAAAGATTGATTCCGGCTCAGGGGGCCATAGGGAAGGAGTAGATAGTACCAACCTAGACAAACAAAAGATTGTATCGGAGAAGGGTGGGGGGTGGGGACGGCGGCATATCAACCGTTTCCCAGTTATAGGGTGACTAAGACAATATGCTACTTTTTCACAAAACAAAATTTTTTTGAAAAATGCTACAAATTATTTAAGCCCTTACGATTTTACCTCCAAAATGCCTAATAACCGTTACATTTATTTTGAAGATTTTGAAACCTCAGAATGTAACCTTCCATTTGATCTAACACGTGTATCAACCTATATTCAATCGTTTTTTAAATAAGCCAATTTTCATAATTCATTATTTCGTTAATTTTGCTACTGGAAATAAAAAGCGCGCCTAACTTTATGCAGTCCACACAATATGAATGAAATGATGCTTCTTAAAAACAGGTTTATTTAAAAAACGAATGCATGTATTGCATTTCTCTTACATGAATAGGTTTAAATGAAAGGTAACATTCTGAGGTCTTACAAGAAAATGTAACGATTAGTCGGAATTTTGGCGGGAAAATCGTTAAAATTTAAAGAACATAATTTTTTTTTGTCTATGATGTCCAATAATTAGCTACATGAGTAAGAACTAGTGACGGTTCAACATTCATTGGAAAGCTTAGACAGATTACTATAATCTGAGCTAAAAATCACCATTATAGGTTGTATAACAAGGAAGTTACGGAATGTTTTGAGAAAAACTAGCCTAATTTTTTAATCACCCTATTGCACCGAAACTGTTCAGAGTTCTCCTCCCTACGTATGAACCAAACTGTGTTCGTTGCATTTTAGTAATAAGTTTGGGTAGCTTGTGAGTAGTCTAGGATCGAATTCATCTGCCCAGAGTGACGGAAAGAGCGGTAAGTGCTCTCTATATGTGTTGTCGCTTTATTGGCAGAACAAAAGGTCTGAAGACAAGAATAATGTACACATGGTCACATGGTGACCAAAAACTAATCAAAAGAAAAATGTGTCTCTTCTTAAAAAAAAAAAAAAAAATCGGCGGCTTGCCTTTCTATGATTAACTGATGCAGTAAGTGCCTGTCCTACAGCAGCCAGCTTATCAAACCTTGTTCTCCTACATTTGCAGGTGATAAAGGAAACAAACTCCAGTGGTATCAGATTGCAAAAGGAGAAACAGTCTAAGCCAGGTAATCTAGTTCGTCATTTGAGTATCTTAAAGTACTCTACTAAACCATTGTTTTAACAAGGCTCGACAGTTCGAAAACGAGCAGTGAAGTAGGACTGGGCATATACGACCCCAGATGCCATATTTCTACCCTTACAGTATTTTAGGCTGAGGTATTAGAATGCGCCAATACCTGTATTAAAAGAGGCATAAATGTTTCAACCGGTATTATCCTCTCGGATAGTCCAGCCGCTGTCAAGGCGTTAAAGTCCTTCACTATTAAGTTAAGGATAGTCTGGGAGTGTCTCTAAACCCCTAAAGTTTATCAAAGAGAAACAAGGTTATCCTCATTTGGGTACCTGGATTTGAGCAGCAGAAAGCCAATGAAAAATTGGAACGGAATTTCCTTTTGTCGTGCCAGAGCCATTTTGTGGCACTTCAAGGTGTTATCTCAGAGCTACCCTAAATACCTGAGAGAACCAACAAAACTCCATTTATTGCGAAACGTTGCAAGAACTTCATCCGACAAAGAAAATTGTCGACACCTCTGGCGGAAAAACAAAAGAACTCGCTTAGGAGAACAGAGCTCTGCTAAGGTCATTTCCGATTGAGGTATCACTTATACAAGACCGGCTTGGCTGAGACATCATCCTGCCGCTTCTGTCAGGATGATCATAACACCTCAGACCAGCTGCTCTGCAACTGTGAAGTATTGGCCTTTACTTCACTTCAGACATGCTTTTCCTCCAGCAAACTTTGTGTGGAATCTAAATCTCAGGTGGGTTAAGTACTTATAATTTATATATGTCCCGTACGTGGTGTAATACCCGAAAGCTACGGATAGGTCATGCTTAAACGACCAAAAAATTGTATGAGTGGGGAGAGGGAAGTCCTAACTATATCCGAGCTAAGGGGAGTAAAAGATATTTCGGTATATTTTTATAGATCACCATGTGTAGCTTCTTCGGTAGATAGATAATCGTTGGACTTTTTTAATGGTCTACAAATTTTATCCCTCATCCTTTGTGTTGTGAAGTCAAGGCTAATTTAAAATTTTGAAATATTTACTTGTTTTTTTTATTTAACTACTATTTTTATCAAAAAATTCATAATCAATACCAATTTTTCGTACTGAATTTAAGAAGCCCAACATCTTGGGTTTACAATGATTATTCGCACTCTGTACCCAAAATGTACCCGTTTCTGCGTTTTTTGCAATTTTTCTTATGCATATCCAGCGAAAATGGCTCAAAAAGTTCAATTAGTGCCAGAAAGTAGGCAATATTTTTTTGGAAATGACCTTTTTCAGTCATTTCGCTGGATATGATTAAGAAAAAGTGTTAGAAATGCAGAGAAAAGGTGTTTAGGGTGATTTTACATTCCAATACAAGTTTGGAGGTTGTTAAAGATTGTTACAAGGCGTTGACAGTTGCTTGGCCATCTGAGCTGATTGAAATATCCTTGTTCTCAGTGTCTGAGTTAAGAAGATGCCTTGCCGCTTCAAGGATGGCCTTGGTTGAATTACTCAAGTGTTGGAAAAGACCTTAATAAAACGTCGATTTTACGGAGCTGTATGTTATATAAAAGTGCTATAATTTCGTGCTATATAAATCAAACCAAAACCATCGTTATGACACTATTATTCTCAGCACTTCATCCTTAATAAGAACAATGGTTAACACCTTTATAATATTGTGGATATAGCACTTATGGTGCTGGCACCAATAGTTTTATAATGCTTTTATTAGCGTTAAAGCTCTGAAAGTAAAAGGCGCGACAACGAACTTGTTAAGAACTATTAACCTGAAGAAAACCAACTGGAGAGCCTTATAAAGCCAAATTTAAATACAAACATGAAAAGTGCCAGAGAATGTTACTTGGGATGCTCCTCGAGAGATTAAAGTAAATGTATGCCCGAAGATACAATTTCTTTATATTATATTTTTATACAAATAGTAATACGCTATTAAGACGGAACAAGGCATTCATTGTCATCGACTGCGACACTCAAGATATTCTCACATAAAATAATTAAAAACACTTCACATCACCTGGAAATTTTTATTTAAATATTTTCATCATTCACCATACAATTTTATCCAGCTAATAAACTTTGTATAGCTTTTGGGCTAATCACAGGGTGCGTTAAGTACTCTGAAAAGATATTTTTTGCTTTATTATAATTAAAATAAATAAATTTTTCAAAGTAAAATACCAAGTTCACGAGCTGTTTGCACAACTAGGCTTGGAGGGGCTATTTTCTCAGCTGAAAAGATATTTGTTGCTTTATAATTTCACAAAAATAAAAATACTTAAAATTTTTCAATAACACATACCAGGTAAAACCCGGAATCCATTTTCGTCCGCAATATATTTAACAGTCCAATTTGTTCCATCCTCTTGTCGATATGAATAAGATCCTTCAACACTGTACACTTTTTCACCTTTAACATCCTTTAAGGTTCCAATTACTTTCTGTCTTGCACCATTGTCTAACAAATATCTGAAGATGTTTTTTAAAGATTTTCACTAAAACAAATTACATAAATTATCCAGACCGACTTACTCATAGAAATAACTACCATCCGAATTCCTCTTATTAACATTTGTTACTGCTTTGACATTTCTATCGCTGTTGTCGCTGGATGCACCTATAACGCATGATAAAAATACGATGGCAACTAAGACCCAGAGGAAGTGCAGCATCTTGAAAGTATCTTTCCGAACTGAATATTAGATTCATTATCAGCGAAGTCTATTTATGCGATTTTTTCACTATTAAAAGTTTTTTAGTTTGATTCCTGCATTTATATTTGCAAATTGAAATCTATACAGGTACGACTGAGGCCTGACCCACACCAGTTATGCACAAAAGTAATATTTCCGATGAGCAAGCTCTTCTGAAATGAAGCGCCATTCATTACCAACCTACATACATGCATGCCTATTAATTAATATGCACATCAATTATTATTAATCAATATGCACAATAAAATAATAAGCGCCACTCAATATCAAGCATGCGTATTGCCTACATAGCATTAATTTCCGATTCGCATTCTTAGCATTAATATTTCTGGTGAGCTAGGCTGGACAGACCACATCTTCTCTTTTGCCAAAGAAGCATCGAAATGTTTTAGAATTCTGAAAAAGTGTAGGAAATACTCGTCACATCTAGCGCTCCTCTACAAGTCCTATATCACACCTTGAATGGAATACAATTTGCATATCTGGGCCGGTGGTATAGTCGCATAGCCCTATCTTCATTGGATATTGTCCAAAAGAGAAGCATTCTGCTCATTGGCGATGTGACACTAACTTGTCATATCGACTCAACGGAGCACCGCCGCAATGTCGGATGTCTTTCGCTTCTTTATCACTACATACATGGTCAATGTTTTGATGAAATATCTAGTCTGATCCCTTGTAGAATGATTCCTGTACGCAATATTCGCACTGCAAAACGGCGCACATCCTTTTATCCTTCAAAATACGTTCGGGCGAACAGTAAAATCCCGTGATGCCAATTACAGCCATTGCAACTGGACTGAGCTAGCCCTGACCTATCACATAGCCAGTGCATACTGTTTGTTTTACTTTGTTTACAATTGGGAAATTCGATATGCAAAGTGCAAAGTGCCATCCTGAATTAAGGCGTTTCCAATTTTTAATAAAATTACTTTTATCAGTTCACAAATACCCGACTAAAAAGCTTTGTGTCTGAGCGCCTGAGGATGCCATTTGTGACGAAGGAGTTTTCGGCTAGCATACGTGGATGGATTTACATGGGGTTTTTTGATAGAGAATGAGTGAATGAATGTGTTTTCCGATGGGGTAAAATTTTCTTACACTTTGGGTGGATTTTGGGATGGGGGTTGAATTTGGACCATGTGTGATATGAGTGAAGATTCGAAAGTCGAGATTCGAGAATGCAGATTCGAGATTCGAAATTTGAGAGTCGATAGTGGAGAGTCGAGAGTGGAGATTGGAGAGTCGGGAGTTGAGAGTGGAGAGCGGAGAGAGTATATAGAATTTATGACTAAAAAGTAGAAAATAAAATACATTAAAAAAACTTTTAAAATGAATAACTTTAGTAAATAAATTGCACTAAAAAGTAACAAATATTTTTTTCTTTCTGAGTAATATACACAAAAAAAGTTTCGTTGTAAAATAAGAAATGCTACAAGTTAGATAAAATCTTAATAGTTTGTGCATTAGTTTCAATTAGACAAATGTGATTATACAGTTATGGATGCCCAAACTTTTAAGATTTAATCTGATTTCTAGCATTTCTTATTTTGCAAACGAAACTTTTCTTGTGTATCACTGAGCAAGAAAAAGCTATTTTTTACTTTATAGTGCAATTTATTTACAAAAGTTATTCATTATAAAAGTGTTCAGTCCACACATAAAATGCCTTGCTGGTTTTTCCTTCCCCAATATATGTTCCTAAAAAGATACAAAAAAAGTAACACAAAGAATCTTATCTTAAAATAATTTAAAAAAAGGCACTTACCTAATATTAGGAAACTTCATCCCTTTGCTCCAACGCCGTTCTAAAGCTTCCTCCATTATATTTCAACCTGAAAATAAACAAAAAAGCTATCATAAATAACTAATAAATAAAATAAATATTTCAAACTTACCATTTCCTACGTACTTCTGTATGATCACAAATTGACATGTCAAAATGTTAACACATCACACCAGATGTTCTCGCCCTCGCCGCAGTCAGAGTTCAGTGCAATTTTAATGGTCCATTATGATGTCACGTGGGACGCCGCCGTCAAAGTTTAACAAACCTTGAGAACGAGCGTTGCCAAGGCAACCCATCATGAAGCCGAAACGGTTCGTGGCGGCTATAAAAAGGCAACGAGCTGCAGCAGAATCACCCATTCCCAATTCAGAATTTGATCTGAACACATCAAAATTTACTCTGATTTTTCTAATTGTCCAAACCAAATTTTGCTTCCATCTAAGTAGAAATTTACTCCTACTGCAGAAATTTAATTCTGCTAATTCCATCCCACACTTAAGTAGGAACTTACTCCTACTGCAGAAATCTTCTTCTGCTTTAATTTTATCCTACGTCTAAGGAGGAATCTACTCCTGCTGCAGAAATCTACTTCTGCTTTATCTAAGCAGGAATCTACTCTTGCAGCAGAAATTTACTACTGCCAAATTAGTTATTTCCATTACTGCTACCGTGCTTACACGTATAGCACAAAACTTCTATTTTATTAATCGTGGATTTTTTCTTCCTTTTTTTCAGAAATAAGGAGAACAGAACTCTTTGCCGGCATTTATTTTTTATTTTTTATTGAGTTATTTTAGTATAAGCATTCAATTCGTTGAAATATAGTAGTAAGCTAGGTTAGTTGTAAGGATTGAATTTTTGTGATAATAGTTCTAAACAATATATGAAATTAAAGAATTTTATATTTGAATTTATAAAGTTGAGTTATCCTTTAAACCGGCAGCCGCCTTCGTTTGAGCACAGATCTCACAAAAAGTTTTTTTAATGTATTTTATTAAATTCTATTTCAAAATTGCAACCCTACTACGGAATTATAGCTATTTTGCTTACCAATCTTAATGTTTGCTGGATAGGCGCACAAAACGAATACAGGATCATTCCATATCAAATAGGCAACATATTATAATATTACATAAGTACTTGGAGCGTTTGTAAAAACAAAAATACGAATTAAAAATTTTCCCTGTACAATGCGTATTTTACTAGTTATGCCATTTTCAAAATTTCGCAAAAATGCCGTCCTGGTCTTTAATAATTCATGTATATTTTTTCATTCATGCTAGAGCAGTGACATATGGATCATTTGAAAGATAAGATTACGGGCTATCTAAAAAAAATAGCATATTAAAAATATATATGAAAAAGGACATGAAGAATGAGTATTTTATTCCATATCCTTGGATATCCTGGAAGACATATTTCATTAATTTTTTTTTATTTTTTACCTTATATTATTATCCACTAAAACATATTAAAATTTTAACTTGGGATCTAAACAGGATCAATGAGTAAAAAATCAAAAAGAGATAGATAATCGCTGAACCTTTCTAATGGCATATAAATTGTATTCCTCCTACTTTCTGTTGTGAAGTTATGGCTTAACAAATTTAAAATTTCGAAATATTTACTCATTTTTTTTTTATTTAACTATTATTTTTATCAAAAAACTCATTATCAGCACCAATTTTTCGTACTGGATTTAAGAAGCCCAAAATCTTGGGTTTAAAATGATTAATCACACTCTGTACCCAAAATGTACCCATTTCTGCGTTTTTTTGCACTTTTTCTTATGCATATCCAGAGAAAATGGCTCAAAAAGTTCAATTAGTGCCAGAAAGTAGGCAATTATTTTTTGGAAATGATCTTTTTCAGTCATTTTCGCTGGATATGATTAAGAAAAAGTGTAAAAAACGCAGAAACGGGTTAGATTTTGGGTATAGAGTGTGATAGGTCATTTTAAAGCAAAACTTTTGGGCTTCTTAAATCAAATATGAAAAATTAGTATTGTTGGCGTTTTTTTTTGATAAAATAGTAATTAAATAAAGAAAAAGACCAGTAAAATTCCAAAATTTTAAATTTTTTGAGCCATAAATTTAAAAATGGAGAGGAGAAAATGTTTATAAACCATTGGAAAGGTTCAAGGATTATATATCTATCAAAGTTTCTATCATCACAATAGGGTGTAACGTTCAGAAGTAACAGGGTGATCTATAAAAACATACTGAAATATATTAAAGTCCTGTTATCTCGGAAACTGCTAGGATTTTTTTGCTCGTCTAAGCATGACCTATCCATAGCTTGCGGAGATTACACCACTTATGAGGTACCCTGTATTTTTGGACAATAGTGTAAAACCGCTACTATTATAAACTCATACTATAAATATTGTCAATAAAGGTCAAGTAAGTCATCTTTGAGCGCTTCTGGTTTAAATACATGCCCTGCTTGCCTTTTTATGTATACGGCCTCAGCGGTGATTTGAACCTCAGTATACATTGCAGCTGCGAACTGGGATCAAAGCACCAGTACACTGTTGTTCCGAGCAAAGGTGTTCAGGATGATTTTACATTCCAATACAAGTTTGGAGGTTGTAAAAGGATTTGACAAGGCCTTGACAGCTGTTTGGCCATATGAGCGCATTGCAATCTTCTTGTTCTCAGTGTCGAGTTAAGGAGAAGCCTTCCCGCTTCAAGGATGGCCTTGATTGAATTACTCAAGTGTTGTAAGAGTCCTTAATTAAACTTCGGTTTTACGGAACTGTAAGTTATATAAAAGTGTTATAATTTAGTGCTATATAAATGAAACTGAAACCATCGTTATGACACTATTATTCTCAGCACTTCATCCTTAATAAGAACAATGTTTAACACCTTTATAATACTTTGGATATAGCACTTACGGTACTAGCACCAGTAGTTTTAGAATGCCAGTATTTAGGGTGTTCTTATGACCAATTTTATTAGCGTTAAAGCTCTGAAACTAAAAGGCGAGACAACGAACTTGTTAAGAACTATTAAGAGGAGTCAGTACCAAGATTTGCAACTTTCATACATTTTTCAATGCGAATTTCTTGCAAACTATTTGTGGCAGAATAATGATTTATATTTTAAATTAAAGGTAAAGAAGAAGTCTAGTAAATAAAGTCGGCAAAAATTAAAAAAAAGTATTGGAATGTAGATATTAGCTCGGAAACTTGTAAAAAATTATAAAAACTGAAGTTTTCTAAATCAAATTCCTGTTAGTAAGTTGGTATTCCCATTTCTTTAGATTGGGACGATTTTGGGAAGATAAAGCCTAGATCTAGCAAATAACGTTGTTTTTTTTTCATTTTTAGTCGCGTTTTTATTTTAATTATTTGACCCTAATAGTACTTGTTTTTTCTCCCGATATTTCACCGACTAGAAATTGCAATATTTCGTTGAAAGTGGTTCAAATATAAAGAAAGATAGTATATTTAACAATAATGTGCAAAAAAAATTTAGGAGTTAATTCTCGTTAAAAATTTTCAATTTGTTTGAACAACAAATTTTCATTTTTCGTCTTAAATTATCGCATGTTGTGTTTCTGTCTTTTACGCTAGATGTCTCTAATGTGCTTTTGGTCTAGGTTTAGGCTAATTTTATATGAATTATCTCACTTTCAGGACACACACCTACGTATAGTAAATGTTATTGCCTACAGACTCGCTGGTATCTAAATTGAAACTTTTGCTGAGTACCGACCTGACTCTTAACCTTAAGAAAAACAAGCGGAGAGTCTTATAAAGCCAAATTTTAATAGAAACACGAAGTGTCAGAGAATGTTACTTGGGACTGTTGCCATTCGATGTTCCTGGAGAGATTAAAGAAAATTTATGCAAATTCTTTATATTATTTTTTTTTACCAATATTAATACGCTATTACGACGGAACAAGGCATCCATTGTCATTGATTGCGACACTCAACACTTTCTCACAAAGAATAATTAAAAACACTTCACATCATCTGGAAATTTTTATTTAAATATTTTCATCATTTATCATGCAAATTTATCCAGCTAATAAACTTTGTATAGCTTTTGGGCTAATTACAAGCTGCGTTAAAATGTGATCTGAAATGATACTTTTTGCTTTATTATAAGTAAAATAAATAATTTTTTTAAAGTAACATACAATGTGGAGGATTTGGTGACACAACTGAAAAGATATTTGTTCCTTTATAAGTTGATAGTAATTAAATTAATCAAACTTTTCAATAACACATACCAGGTAAAACTCGAAATCCATTTTCATCTGCAATATATTTGACAGTCAAAGTATTTCCATCTTCATGATCATATGAATACAATCCTTCAACACTGTACACTTTTTCACCTTTAACATTCTTTAAGGTTCCAGTTATTTTTTGCGTTGCACCATTGTCTAGCAAATATCTGGAGATATTTTTTTTAAATATGTAAATAGTTACTAAAACAATTAAATAGTTTACACACTCCCGACTTACAGATAGAAATAACTACCATCGCGACTCTTCTCATTATCATTTATTTCTGCTTTGACATTTATATCGTTGTCGTCGCTGGATGCATCTTGTAAAATGAATGATAAAGATACGATAGCAACTAAAATCCAGAGGAAGTGAAGCATCTTGAAAGTATATTTAAGCGATTTTTTCAAGGTGACAAATTTTCTAGTTTGACACCTGCATTTATATTTGTAAATTGAAATCGATTCTTGTACGACTGAGGCTTGACCCACACCAGTTATGCATAAATCAAATATATTCGATGAGCAAGCTCTTCTGTAATGATGCGACATTCATTACCAACCTACATACATGCATGCCTATTAATTAATATGCACATCAATTATTATTAATCAATATGCACAATAAACTAATAAGCGCGAGTCAATATCTGAGGCCGGATTCACTAGCTCGGCGAGTTGTGGAGATGAGAGCTCTTTTGCCACTCAACTCTCCACTCGGAATTCTGTAACTCGTGGAATTTATATTGAGATCAGTGCTGTCGTTTGTACTCCGATCGGATTATTTGTACTCCGAAAGCTACTCCTTTTCTTTTATAAAAGTACTCCGTTTTTTTCATTTCTTTATACAAAAAACTCCTATATCTGTTTTTAGTCAAAAATCCATTCCTTTTCCTTTCCGTTGGTTTTATTTATTTTATTCTTTTCTTCATTTTCCTCCTCAAAAAAGTTTAGATTGCCTTTAGTTTAGAAAGTCAGCGTCGTATGTCGTTCGCACTTAAATCAAATTAACGGTATGTAAATTTTTCATGGAAGGTTGCGTTTTCATTAATGATTCGGCGAGCGCATTTAGTGCAATTTAATTTAACTATACCTATCATTTGTTGTTTACTCCTTGAATTCAGGTGTTGTAAAAACGTTGGATGTTTGTAATAAAACAATGTAAAATTTGTGAATCATGACACAAAAGAAAAAACTTGGAAATAGTTATCAATTTGCAAAATACGAAATTCAAGCAATTTACAGCTTAAGCCATCTTTATTAAATTAATGCTCATACTGTTGTTAGTAAATAGCAAGATTTTCAAATTTGGATCTAAATGGAATTGGGAACGAGATTTTTTTGTTTCTTTTTCTTTTAAAAAACTGTTGGGTCACATTTAAGAAGAAAAAAAATTATGTCCTTGGTGAAAAAGTTTTATGGGATGATCAAGGATAACACAAAAACCCAGATCTCATTTCAAAATAAAATTGTGGTCCCCAACACGTTGAAAGTTTAATTATTTACTAACAACATTTTTTTTTTTAAAATAAAACAAGGAAAAATTAAGGGAATGCATTTTGATATATTCAAGCATAGAAGATATACATATTTATTATCCTTAATTTTTTCCTTTTCTAAAAGGGAATTTCATTCAAAACTTTTCCATCAAGAATTGTACTTTTCTCTTTGAAATAACCTAAAGGTGATATCGTTGTGATATATAGCAGTCCTAAAAGCAGGTAATTTCAAGGATTTCAAAGTCCTTTAATTCAAGCAGCACAAAAAATAGTTGTATTCGAATCTAATAACTACTTAACTTTTAGCAAACGTATTTAACAAGATTGGTGATGGTCGGGTTATGAAAGTGCGAATTTTCCTATGGAATGACGACCATTATTTATATTAACCCCAAAGTTCTTTGTGGTATATAGTTTACTAAGTATTCCAAATTTGCCGTGAAAGCAGAACTTCATACGAAGCTGTGAAGTGCAGTGTGAAAATCTAATGTGATCAAAATCTCTTTTCGCTAATAGAAAAGTAAGTGTCAAAACATTTAAAATGTATGTATGTACAAGTGGTAAAATACTAAAGTCAATTCCTGACAATATTGCAGGTACCTTATTAAACTTTCTAAATGTGGTGGTTATGATACGCAATATGAATATGACAAATGTGTCCGAAGATCAAGGACCGGACACGTCAAGAAACCATACTTGAAGATTCTGTGGAAGCTGTTTTGTTGCCAGAAAAATGTAATAATAATAATAATAAATAAACTAAACGTGGTAAGAAATTTCGCTCTGTATAGACAGAGACTTATAAATGGGCAGAAAAAAGAAACAACAGAAGATTTTGTAAAATAATATGTTTTAGAGTTAATGCAAATAATATGTCTCATATTGAGAGGCATAATGATTCAAAAACTCATAAGCATGCTAAAATAGCACTAATATATCAACCATAAATGAATAATGCTGACAAGATAAAAAAAAAATCAAGATTGCCTTGCGTTTACATTAATAGCAGCTCTTGTTTATTTAAAAGTGTTTAAGTGTTTAAAAGTGTTGCAGCTGATTTATTTATTGTAAAAATTTTAAATGCGGAAGAACTTAATCGACTGAAGTTGTCAATACAACTTTGCATGTTGACTCTATTAAAAACCTAACACCTTTACCTGAATAAAAGCTATTAATTAACCCAAGAAACAATTTTTTTTATATAGTAGTAACCGCAAGGTTTCCATTACCAAATTATATAACTTGAGTTATATAGACTGGTACTCGAAACGTCTTTGTAACCACTATAAACCCCTTATAGAGCTTAAATGGAGGATTATATAAAGGTTACCGTGCCTTGATTTAGGTAACGTTATATAACTAAAAGTTTTATAAAATCAGTAACCAAAATATTCTGGTTACCTTAATATAACTTCTTATATAACCCAAGGTGCTCTCGATTAATTTATTTTGGTCATAGCAGTGGTTGCGGTAATGTTTCGGTTACCTTTATAAACTTTGTTTGTTCTCAGATTGATTACTTTCAGTGATTGAAATGTTAGGGAAATTATTTTTCGTTACCTTTATAAAACAATAATATGCAAATATTCACGAAACCTATCTTGACATAGAATTTCGATTTTTTTTTGTGTTGTATTTTTATAATGTAAGGGTTTAATATTTTTACATTTTAGAAGTACAATTTTTCGGCCTATATGTGGTGAAATTCAGCTGCAATTGAAATTTTACTGTGAATATCATCATAGATACTTCCAAAAAATACATACCGCTCCAAAAATAAGCAATTTTTAATAATTTTAATTAAATATGAGAAAATTTAAGATTTTCACTTATGTGACATTAATTCATAAATGTAGCATTACGTAATTTAGAAACGTTATATACCTAAAAAGATGTATTTTCTTCATATAAAAATAAAACGGAAGCCATATATCTGCAATTTAAAAAATTGGCTTAACCGACATTTTCTTTTTTATCTGCAATGGACAGAAGAAAAAATGGCGGCTTGTATTTAAATGAACAAATTACCATTATAAAACTTCTAGAAATATTATATAAACTAAAGGCTTTACCATGCTTCGAAAATGGTCCTTATATACCCTTTAGTCATAATATGTAACCTTTGGTAATGTAAAACAGACGTTAGTGTTCTTATATACCCTTTGGTTATATTATGTTATACATATAAAAACAGTTTTATAATGGCTCCATTCGACACTAAAAGTAATTTGTTTTTATAACGATCACCGTAGTTACTAAAGGGCCACCAAAAAATTTTACGATATTTTATAGTGGGTATATGTATTACCGAAAGTTCCCAATTTTTATTAAAGTCTCCTAAATTACTGAAAGTTGTCGAGTTATATAAGGGTAACCACGGATACCGCAATTAACACTTATTACCAATAAGTTTATAACGTGGTGATCAAAATAATTATAAAACTTTTTTATATACCTTCTAGTAATGGTTACTCTAAGTTATATAGACCGGTGATTGAAACATTTCCATCACGAACTTATAAAACCTTTAGTAACTTACTTCCACGATAACCATTAGTAACGTAAAAAACTCTAATATAACTACATCACCAATTGGTAATATTATAAACCTCTTATATAACCACTGAAATTTTTATAAAACCGAGTAACCATTATATACCCCTAATAAAACTACGCATCACCTTCAGTCACCAAAAATTGGAAAAATTGTTACTTGGGAATGAATCTATTAAATTTACGATTGTCAACTATAAATTTAAAACTTAATAAATCTTACTGTTGAATAACAAAATTCGTGAGATTATCTAACAATAAAAAACTTCTAGTTATATAAAAAGAAAATGTAAAATAATAAGTGTAATACAAACAAAAATGTGACAAGAGTATAAACCTTAATTTATTAAATTTTATATTAAATATCTCTCCAAAAAAACGAATTTTACACTTTAAGTTCAGGCTACAAAATTTCTTTTTGGCACATTCGACACATTCTGTTAATTTAAGCCGTTCGGTAGCGGTTCGACTAGGTTTTTTTATGAAGTTAATAAAAAGGAGTCTTGTGCGACTTTATTACGCGATTCATAGAAGCTTTGTGAAAGCTTTAAGATATCAGCTCTCCTCTTATTGTGCTACATTTTAATTTGCCTTGGGTATGTTTGCCTTTCGGGATCTTTGACATTATTTTTGAGAATATTTGAATAATTTAATATAACTTATCATAGAAACGATGTTGCAATCTCGAAAGTGGGAAAACACGGTGCAAAACCATAATTGATTTTTAACATGATGTATACCGAGATACTGTCTTTTTTGTTTGTTTACTGGCTTAAAGAGGAAAATCACAATTTTATTAAGAAACTTTGAGAGTATATTTTGTATGTGTTTCGATCAGGATCACAGGGCGATCTCATCAGGACAGCAATGGAACTGTGCTACTGTCTGCTGTCTGCACTACACTGAACTCAGATACCCAAGCAGTTGGTACACGGTAAAAAATAAATGAGTCAAACGAAAAATGCGTAGGTGAGTCAATGAAATATGCGTGAATTTCATTAGTTTTCAAAAGTTATTTTAAGTATATCCGAAAGAGTTAAAAAGCAAACAACGCCTATTTGAGTCAAAATAACTCACGTCTTTATCATAATAACCCAAAAAAATGAGTTAAACGTTATTTAACGCAGCAGTAGGGTCAAATTGACTCAATGCGTGTTTTATTTTTACTGTGCTGTGTGGATTAATTTTACCGCTTCCATAACTTATCTCTAAGCAAGAGTACAACGTGTTTCGCTTGGCAAGTTTATTGTTCATTCAGTTATATGGTGCCGAAGTAGAAACATCTCGGGCGTGATAATTAAAATGTTTGTTCTTAGTGAATTTGTAAAACAAAACCTGGAAGAGCTTGGTTACTCCAGATTAGTGGAAAACTTTCAGTGTAAGTGTTAAAAAATTTGTATCAATATAAGAGGTCTAGTGAATAACGTAAAGAAAAATTAAAGAAAATGTATTGGAATGGAGATATTTTCTCGGAAAATTGTAAAAAGTGGTGAAAATTGAAGTTTGTTAAATCAAATTCCTGTTAATGGGTATTCTCATTCCTTTAGATTTTTAATTATTTGACTTTAATAGTACTTGTTCTTTCTCCCGGTATTTTACCAACGAGAAATTATAATATTTACTTTTGCTGAGTTGAGTACTGACTCCTCTTAACTTTCATGCATATTTTGATTTAGTGAAATATCGTGGAAAGGGTTTCAATTTAATAGCTACGTTCTTTTGACCCGGTGAAGTACATTTCACCGCACTGAAAATTACTAATTGAAGTTTATTAAAAAGTTTTTTCAAGTAGAAAAGGTTTTGAATACTACAAAAAAAAAATAATCAAGATGATATAACTTGAAAGCTGACAAAATTTTAAAATTGAACTTAATAAATTCCGGATCAAAGTTTGGCAGTTTTAGAGTTTTGCATGAATTAATGTTATGACACCTTGATTTTTCTTGAGTTCCACTCGTTATCTGCTGTGTAGTGCTATTTTTATGATTACGGACATAACACTAAATAAAAACGATTCCTCTAAAAGTATGAAAAAAAAAAAAACGTAAATTGTCATAGCAGAAAATTTTATTAATTTTATTTGTGCAATTTATTACTCATGAAATCAACGATAATTTGTACAGAAATCTTGACGAAGAATTTTTGAAAGAAGTTCTACCGCAAGCAGGGCTTAGAAGAAATTTTTATAATAAGTGGTGTTCGGCTTTTAAAGTAAGTGTGACTTTAATGTAACTTGTTATAAATTATGCATAGGGGATCTCCGTATACATAATAAATCGACATTGTTTGCCAGTAGCTCAAACTTTTATATTTTCCTCATACATCTTTTACGGAAATTCCCTAACTACTAATTTTAATATAAACACTTTTCTTTTAGTTTGACTTTTTGGAATTTTTGTAGTAACTTCACGAACTTATTTCCAGAAATCACAAAAAAATATCTGCTAGAACAGAAATAAACTCTCCATTATCTACACACAAGGAGAATATTACTTTTGCTAATTGTGATGGAGAATATCTCTCTAATGTTTTGAATAACTCTGCGTACACAATAGTTGACACAGACTTGTCTTCTCTAAGCTCCACATATATATTTGAAGAAGCCAGTAATGTAAGTTTCGACCATATCTAAATATTATAACTACTTAGTTCCAGATATTAAATTAAATTTTAATTTAATTTAATTTCATTTCATTTTTTAAGTACTTACTTCTTGTTTATAATAGGGCACGGCTTATTTGTAATACGGGAGGTTTTTAAAGTAAATTTAAAGCAGTTTTTTTACAATTTCATTTATTAATTTTAGACAAATTCCGATGTATGTCTGCCAAGCGATACTTCGCAAAATCCTACTGAAATTAACAGCAGAACAGAAAATTATTTTGAAAGCACGGAAATTCGTACCGCAAATCTAAGCACAACAGAAAATTTATCTAAGAACACCACATTTCAAACAAATATTACTTCACCTGTAAATACAGACAACTATTTAATTTAGCTTTTACTTATTTCATTATACTTCTAGGTACTAAAAAACATTCTTGAAAGTAGATTTAAAGCTGGCTACTTATTTCAAAACAAAGCGGCTCTACAGGAAACAAATAGGAAGCAACTTGTTAGATGGGTATGCGATATTAATGTGGAAAAGCATGGGTATTATCCCACTAGGGACATAAAAATTGATTATGCCAACTGCTGCATAGAAATCTTTCCCGAACTCAAAGATAACACAAACTTATGATATGTAATATTTTTACGTTAATTTTAGTCGGTTTCATTATTTAAAATTATATAGGAGCTGCTATATGACCCTGTATCACATACAGGTTTTATTCAAACAAGGTTAAGGAATATGCAAAAGAGGTATGTATATACACTTAACAGGAACTAAGAAAAAAGCATCTTTTACCACATCATCAGATGAAGACAGCTTAAATTCTGATTGTTTAGAGAGAGAAATTGAATTTCTAAAATATGCTTCTAATGAAAGCCAACTTGATATTATAAAACAAAAAACCAAGGATACTTTCCAATATAGAAAACAACTAAAAAATAAAGGAGAGAACATTTTAAAAATATTTCCACGGTTTATTGATACACCTATTTTGGTAGGAAATATATATTTTATTTTGCAATATTTTTAATAGTAAAACTTTAACTATTGTAGATATTGGAGGATTTCGTAAGAGAATTTGATGATAAATCCAATAATTTAATAAAGCTCTGGCCAAATTTAATTCTCAAAGTTCAGGATTTATTTAATAAATCACTGGCCTTTAAAAAAGAGACAACTGCTGCAAAACAATATCGATGGTAATTTATAAAAAAAATCTTATTTGTTATCTAACTAAAGCTCATATATTTACCTTAAGATTGGGATACCACAACAAAAAGTTTTTTCACGCTGTTGTTTTTATTACCACCAACATTCATGAGAAGGAACGGTACAACTTCAAGGGAATCAATATTAAATGCTGTCGATAAATTTATTGTCTTTAAAAAGGTTGAATTAATTATATATTATATATTATATTTTAATAGCGTATATTTTAAGGCGGGAACAACTTTAACTGAATTAAAGAAGGATAAGCCCCCTCAGCCAAGACTAGTAGCTATTGGGTATCATAAAAAGGCCATAAACCAGTACATACATAGTTTCTGTGGAAGAAAACTTAATAAATGTTCCGGCAACTTCCGGTTCAACAGAGGCGATTGACTTCCTTTTTAAGACGCATTATGTATTAAATTTAAAATACGAGGTAAATCTGGAAAATTTTTATAAATGTATTCAGACTCAAATTTATAAAATAGATGAAAATAATATCATTACTAATATAAGAAAGATAAAGATTGGCTTAGGCCTGTAGAATTCTTTAATACCTTACTTTAAATAATGAGTTATTTTTGATTTGTCTGCGGGGAAAAATTCTCTGCAATTAAAAATTTATTCTTTCATTTGAAATTTTTTCATTTTATTAAGCAAACAATTTCTGGATGTAAGTTAAAATGTTGTATATCGATTGATTGCCCTTTGATTTATAATACATATGCTGGACTAAAGAAGCATTTGATTGAAAGACCTTGTCTCAGAACTGTTCGCATTTTTAAAAGTAAAACATACTCAATTTCTAGTATTTTATCTACCAATAATCAAACACAAATTTCTTCTGATGACCATGCGCCAAAGTCTTACAATGAAGTTATAGCAGATAATAGGAATTTTAATTTTATCAGAGAAAACTTTGTAAAATCTCTAAATAGTGCTGGTATACCAGAACGTGTTATAAATTTTGTAATTTCCCAAACATCTTATTTAATTCAATTTACGGTAAACTATATCATATCTTCTCTTAACTGTAATATACTTAACGAAAATGATCAGTTTCTTATACAAACTTTGCTTGAAAGGTATAAAAACTCATTGTCATGCTATAAATCCACTTATTTACGGAAAAACTTATATAAAAGTTCATTTAATTTTGTTTGCCCTAGAGAAATAGCTCTCGAAAATAGGGTAGACCGCAGATATTGCTCAAAAACTCATTCCTGCAATCTAATAAATGTTCAGTCATCGTTTATATATATCCCACTTTTAGAAACTCTCACTAATGTTTTAAAAACGACCATATTATGGACCAGACGCCCAAAACTTCAAATATAATAGAGACATATGCCGATGGATATATATATATAAAGAGAGTCCTTTTTTTCGTGAGCACCCTGATACACTTCAAATTCAATTATATTTCGACGAGTTTGAGTGTGTTAACCCTTTGGGAAGCAAAACCAATATACATAAAATAGTTGCCTTATATTTTTCTTTAAAAAATTTTTCTTATAGTTTTTGCTCAAAATTATGCAATATTTTACTTCTTGGTTTATTTTACTCAAATGATCTTAAATCTACTATAACTTTCAATGATATCCTTAAACCTATAATGGAAGATATTAGCAAGCTTGAAACATCTGGCATAGTGGTAAGAGAAAAAGTTATTAAGGGAACACTTGTTTCATTATGTGCAGATAATTTGGAAGCAAATATGATTTTGGGCTTAAACGAATCGTTTTCATCTTCATTTTTCTGTCGATTTTGTACTATGTGTAAAAATCAGATCAATTTTGTCTATTCTGAAAAAGAAACCACTATGCGAACTCCAGAATCTTTTTCAGAAGAAATTACTGATAATATTAATTGTTATGGGAGGAAATCTATATCAGTTCTTACAAGTTTAAAACAAGTACCTCTTACACATATAATATCTTTAGATATCATGCATGATATATTAGAAGGTGTAGCACAATATGAGTTGAAGTGTTTCATAAAGTATCTTTTACAGAATCGAATTATATCATTAGAACAGCTCAATGAAAGGATTATTTATTTTGATTATGGATATAGCCAAAGCAAAAATAAACCGAGTGCCATTAAAATAAAAGCAAATAGTAATAATATTGGTCAGAAAGCAGGACAAAGTTGGTGTCATTTAAGGCATTTTCCTTTAATAATTGGTGATTTAATTCTTGAGACAAATCGAGACTTGTATTTAAAGTTTAAATCTATTTTGCGACTATTAGAAATAACTGATGTATTATTTGCTCCCAAAATATCTCACGCAATGATTTTTGAATTAGAAGATAATATAGGCAAATATTTACGGGGATTCGTTAAATTATATGGGAACAAATTAATTCCAAAACAGCATTTCATGATTCACTATCCAAATTTCATTTTTAAAATGGGGCCGTTAAAGCTTCATTGGTGTATGAGGTATGAATCCAAACATCAGTACTTTTGCAAAATAGCACAAAAGTTGGGAAATTTTAAAAATATTTGTAAAACACTAGCTTTTCGTCATCAAGAACAATTATTGACTAATCCGTCAAATTTTCAAAGTGAGAACGCTTTTGGACTAAAAAAATTCGTTTCAATCTCATTAATTCAAGAAAATATTTCATGCCTCCTTACACAAAGATTTAACTTACATCCACACGAAAAAATTTGTAAAATATCATTTTTTGAAACCGAGTATTGCTATAAAAGCGGAATGTACTTAATGTATGGATATGACAATTACGATTTAACACAATTCGTAAAAATTGAAGTTATATTAATAAGAAATGATATATATTTTGCGGTTAAAACATGGAAAACGATATGTTTTGATTATCATTTTCATTCGTTCGAAATCATTGAAAAGGAATACGATGAATATAATTTACTTAAATTCGAACAACTGTTAACAAAAGAAACATTTAATTTGAAATGCAATATTAACAATGAAAAAATGTTCATAAGTTTAAAATAAATAACTTTTTAAAAGAATTCGGTTAGATGCAAATACTAGGACTCTTCTAACAAATAAAATTAATATAAATATAAAAAAAATTATCATTAGTTTTAATAGTTTAATCAATCATTGGTCTTGTAAATTAAAATTGAGAATAATTTTCTTTTAAAACTTCAGGAAAAAAGAATTCTTTTAACTTTAATCTCCAAAACTAATATTTTTATAAACTATTTCTTGTAATTACACAATTTATTATATTATTATCTACTATCTTTAATATAATCAAATACAAATAAATCATCATCACTTAAAAAAAAATTACCAAATTTGAATGCATCTTTTATTTATTCCTCCCAAAAATAGGGTACTATTGACCCTCACAAGAGTACAATTAACGCACATACTATAGTTAGATTAATTTTATCAGAGAAATTAGTTTAACTCAAGCCGGAAGTTGAAATAACGCTTTGATTCATTAAAAACAACTCAATTAAAGGGTCGATATAACGAAATATAAATATTCACTAGAACAACTTGTTTGTGTTAAAAAAAAACTCCATTTATGAATTCTTGGTTACTTAATTTAACACAAATTTCAGAGTCGTTTTTGATTTTTACCCATTACTTAAAATAACTTTCAAAATATAGTGGATCTATAGTGACCCTATAAAATGTGTTAATTCAACTGGAAATTTTTTACTGTGTAGTAGACATGAAAAGATTTATTTAAAAATCTAATGAAAATAGATTTTATTCACTTCCAAATGATTTCTGGACATGTCATTTGAATTCATTTAATTTCGTTACTCATGTGCTCCATTTTTTTCTGAAAATACTCAGCTTTGGCAGCAAATTGTACTACTTTTGAAATTTTCTAAACGACAGCGCTGATTGAGATTTACCAAAATCTCTATTCCATTCAGCAAAACTCTCAGCTGTGTTAGTTGTGGAGAAGTAAGAAAAATATTTCTCAATTGACAGTATTGTCTTCTTTTATAGTCCTTTGTGAAGGTACCAATGTACCTAGGATTTTCAAATTGAATTATTGATTCACTGCATATCCCGGCTATGTTTATAAAAATGGAAATCCTGGCAATACTGATAAGGATTTTGGTGGTTCAAGGTAACCGATAAAAATTGTAATTCACGCGAAAATGGTCAATTTGGTCGTCTTCCAGTACAGAAGGGATGCTATACTAATTTGATATATGCACGTTACAGCTTGTATGTATGGGTGGATGCTCGGGCTATCGGTCTCTGTTGTAGACAAAAAACCAAACGGTTAGTTTAGTGTCTAAATTTTTTATTTAAAATCTGCCACAAACGTTTCACGGGTGAACAGTCCGCGTCTTCAGGTGGTCTTATCTATAAGGTAACTATCATGATCCCTTGCCAAAATTTACAATATTTAAATTACTTACAAAAAACATTTATGAACATTAATAATGATCTACTAAATTTTTTGAATTTTTGGCAGAGCTGGTTACCGTATAAAAATCGAATGTATTCAAAGGCTCATGATAGTTACCTTATAGATAAGACCACCTGAAGACGCTGCAGAGTGTTCACCCGTGAAACGTTGTGGCAGATTTTAAATAAAAAATTTAGACACTAAGCGTTTGGTTTTTTTTGTGTACAACAGAGACCGATAGCCCGAGCATCCACCCATATATATTCATCTAGACCAGGGGTGTCCAAACTACGGCCCGGCAGGTGATTTTATCCGGCCCGCCAAGGATTTTGAAATTTTTTCGTAGACTGTAAAACACATTTAACCCAAGCAGTTCCACATATAGGTTTTAAATTTACAAACATATTAAAACTTTATTTTTCATACGATTTGCATGATGCACAAAATGGCGAAACGATGGTCCCGGACAGTCATACCTTATTAGTCTGTATACCGTGTGCGCGTATTAAATGCGCAAAAGCAGCATGAGTCACAAAATTTCTTTGAGTGAGTCAGTGGCGGTATCTGTTTTCACTGTAATTCGTGATTTCGAAACACTTTGGGTATTGCGAAAGGGGGCCAGGTCAAGTAGGCCAACAAGATATTTAAAAAACAGACAACCATGATTAAGGAAAAACAAAAAGAGTTTTTTTGTTTTGTCAGTGTCTCTGTAGAAGCTTTCCGAGATTAGGGTTTTTCAAAATAGGCTTACAAACTAATCTTAACTTATAAACTAATAATAATTAAAAACTTATAATTAATTATAATTAATGTTATATTGAAAATGTTTAACTTTATCCATTTGAGGATCAAGCATCGTCTTAAGCAACTATGAGGCTGTGTTCAATAAATCAGTTTGGAAAGAAGCACTAACCGTATTATTTTCGTCCCCAAAAGTAGCAAGGAAACTAAAAGAACCAGAAGTCTACTGTGACTAGATAGAGCCTATTTAACATCTTTGCAGTTGACATCGCGATTTCTTTCAATTGTGTTCTGTTGCGCGTGACTCATTTGTAAATTGATATCTTTACATTCATATTTAATATGTTACAAATTAATTATTATGTTAATATTATTATTTAAAGTTGAACATGGAAGGAAGAAAAAAAGAAAAGTTGATGACGAGTGCCGCGTTTTTAAAGAAGAATGGGGATTCAAATACTTCTTTGTGCAATCGCAATCAAAGAATGGCAAGGGTGTAATTTGCAATGACACTATTGCTGTAATGAAGGAATATAATTTACGTCGACATTATGAAACAAAACATGCTTCAGTTTACTCACAATTTAAGGACAAACAGGGTACTGAAAAATTTGAAAAAATACGTCATAGTTTGTCTTCTCAGCAAAATTTATTTAGGAAGGCAAACTCAGAAAATTAAACATTGACATTAGTTAGCATGAAAGTTGCTTATTTATTGGCGAAAAAAGGGAAACTCTTTATGGATGGAAACATCGTTAAAGAGTGCATGGATGTTGCAAGCTGTTGGTGAATTATGTCCATAAAAGTTGAAACTTTTCAAAATCATCAGTCTTTCCCGTAATACTGTTGCTCGTCGATTTGACTATATTGGAAATAATATTCTCCACCAGATTACTGGGAAAGCACAGCGTTTCACTCATTATTCTCTCGCGATGGATGAATCAACTGATGTTAGTGATACCTCTCAACTTTTAGTTTTTGTTCGTGGAGTGAGTTGACGACAAACTTAATTGTCACACAAGAATTAGCCTCTGTTAACAGCATGCACGGCACTACAACTGGAGAAGATATTTTCAAGGAAGTACAAAACACGTTGGCAAAATATAGCTTGGACTGGAATCGACTTCAAGGTGTGACAATTGACGGAGGAAGAAACATGTCGCTGATGCAAATATCAGGGTGGTTGGTCGAATAAGAAAAGCTTGTGAATGTGCAGGAGCATCAGTACCAATTTTTCTGCACCAACAAGGTCTATGTGTAAAACATGTCGACATGAGCTTCGTTTTAAAACCAGTTGTTTCTGTCGTAAATTTTATTCGATCACATGCACTCAATCATCGCCAATTCCGATCTTTTGTCGAACAAATTGAATCCGAGTCTTTTGACTTGTCGTATTATACTGCAGTTCGATGGGTTAGCTGCGGAAAAGTGTTATTGCAGTTCTTCAAGCTCAGAAATGAAATTGATTTTTTTCTTGCTGAGAAAAATCACCAAGAACCGCTTTTATCGGATGCTGAGTGGCTCTGGAAGTTGGCTTTTTTTTTGCAGATGTCGTGACACACGTGAATAACTTGAATTTAAAGCTCCAAGGTAAAAACAACTAAATTTGTGATTTATTGGCGCAAATCAAAGCATTCAGAGCAAAGCTGATATTGCTCGAAATTCAGATAAATGAATGTAATTTTACCCATTTCACGTGCTGTGAAGAATATAATACAGAAACTGAGGAACAGTCATCGCGGATTTAAAACAACAATTTCAAAAGCGATTTTCTGATCTTGACATAAATTCAAAGGAAATTCGGCTGTTTCAAAATCCATTTGACTGCAACGTTGCCGACGACGTTTCAAGTCAGTTTCAAATGGAAATAATTGATCTTCAAGCTAACGATCAAATCAAGGATAAATACAAGTAAGGAAACTTGATCGATTTTTACAAATTTTTGGACGCAAATGAGTTTCCAAATTTAAAGCAATTTGCTTGTAAATTTATTTCTATATTTGGCACTACCTATATGTATGAACAAACTTTTTCCAGGATGAAGTATCTGAAATCTAAATACAGGGCAAATTTATCGGATGATCACTTGCAATCATTGCTAATAATTGGTGTTTCAGATTTTAGTCCCAACTTTGAAGAAACTCTCCAGGAAAAAACACAGTACCATCATTCCTAATAAAAATTCCATGAAATAATTTTCTAATTATATATAATTTAGTCATGTTTGTTTAGTATTGTTGTATGTATCTGTAATTTACTAAAAAAAATAAAATTCAATACAGCTTTACTTATAATAAGATTTTTTAATTACCATATTTACTTGGCCCCCGCAAATTGATTTAAATCCCAAACTGGCCCTCGCAGCAAAAAGTTTGGACACCCCTGATCTAGACGGTCAAAACCTTACTCAACATGTTACAGCTTGTATGTAGGATGAAATCGCATCTACATTTTGCTCCCTAATTAGATATTTAATTAGTTTTTGATATAACTGCAAAAGAAGTAAAAATCAGTCCTTCTTAAGATGAAAAAATTGCCTTTTTTTGGTACAAAAATGGACATATTTTCAACTCATAATTATGAAGAACTGATAGGCCGTGGAAAATCACTTTTCAGGATAAAAATGTTCGCAACAGAGTACTAATTAATGTGAGTCAAAGAACGGAAGAAATATATGCAAAATATAGGAACTGGGGTGTAAAGTGAAAGTGAAAAAATTCGTCTTTCGGCGGTAAAAAGTCAGTTATGAAGTTAAAATTATGAAAAAAAGAACTACACCAATCGATTACCCGCTGCTCCGTCTTTAATTTGATACCAAACGTGACGTATTTTGGACAACCTCCAATGAGGGATGGTACGACCCCCCATCTCCAAAGTCCCCTACCCAAAATATTTCGGATTTTCTAAATCCGAAGGAAGAATCCCCAATGCTCTACGACCCTCCCACACAGAGTTAGCCGTTCTTCAATATTGCGATACTTCTCACGTTTTCCCTAACTCCCCTCGTATTTTAGAGAATCGCGAATGGAAACTTAGGGAGTTTTAATCGGGGAAAACGAAAATTCTCATTATCCAAACTCTCAAACTGTCCGAGTTACATAATCCGTCCCCTGGAGCCCTTTAAGAGTTATTAACTCCTAACCTAGTCTCAAACCTATTTTAAACCCTATTCTCAACAATAAATTTATTCTCTTAGTACATCATTTTAAAAAATATCGTTTAATTTCGGTGTGACCTGAATAGGTTATGAGTTAGTAACTGTTTAACGGCGACAGTTAACACATAGGGTGTAATAAGTCAAATTAAAGAGGAGAGTCTACAGTATACAGTATAATTATTCACTTATACTGGCTACGGTATATAACTCGCCAAGGGCATCTGCAAGAGAATTCTGTGACTACTTTCAGGAATGGTTGAACAGTATAGGGGATGTTGCGACTGATTTTGTAATAGCGGGTGATTTTAATATCGATTGGCTTAATGATAGTAATACATACAAAAAAGAGTTGGAGAGAATTATTACTTACGACAACAATTGCAAACAAATTGTGAACAAGCCTACCACAGTTACGCGGAACTCCAAAACGTTGCTCGACTATGTGATAACGAATTCTAATCAGGTGGAAGCTGACATAAATACTGAATTAAAAATGTCTGCCCACGAAACTATTGTACTGGATATAAATGCCAAGGTTAGCAGAAGATCTAAAGCAAGTATAAATGAAATATCTTATTTAAAGTACAAAAAAACATCTTTTATTAGAGATATTAGTAATTGTGCGTTAACAAATGTATATGATCTGACTGATACTAACGACATTGCGAACATCATATCAAGCGAACTTTTAAAAATAACAAAAGGCTACGTAAGTAATAAAATGAGTAACTACAATTTATTAGAATGGTATAATAATCGATTAAGGCAACTAAAAAAAGATAAAATAATAAAACATCGAAGGGCGTTATACATTAATTATGAAAGTGATTGGAAATCATATCGAGTGGAACGAAACAGATATAAAAGGTAATTAGTTAGAGCTAAAAATGAATATATAAAATATAAAATTAATTTAAGTACTAATCAGAAGTCTATGTAGAGGAATATCAAGAAGTATGTATTAACTGAAAATAGAAATGCTATAAAAAGGAGTATCAACTTTACTAATGTTTGTGTGACTGATGAAAGAGTTATTGCAAATAAATTTAATAAATATTTTGTTAATAGTATTACATAAGGAGATTAATTTGTCCTTAGACAATGTTCCCTTTGTGAATTTAGTACAAGAAAAAAACTCTCTATTTGAATTTAAATCAGTGGATCAGTGTGAAATTAGAGAAGTTCTAAAAACAATTAATCAAAAAAGGGATTTTAATTTTATAAGTGCAAAAATGCTACTGGACGCATTTGAAGTACTAGGTCCAATTTGCGAGCGTCTCGTAAATCGTTGATTAAGTACTGGATGTTTTCCCAATATTTGGAAGGAGTCTCTTGTCACGCCAATCGAAAAGGTTCGAGGGTCTGATAACTATGAAGATCTATAAACCAATAAATGCATTACCTACTTGCGAGAAAGTATTAGAAAAAATAGTGCATAAACAACTTGAAAGCAATTTCGATAAAAATGATCTTTTTTTGGAGAATCAGTCAGGGTTTAGAAAGCGAAGCACATGTGAAACTGCATTAAACCAAGTAGATTAGATTAGATTAGATTTGTGAAGGGGTGTATAGGCGTTAGCCTCGCAATCACTGCGATCTGAAAGATCTATTGTGAGTCCCCGTTGAATTTGCTCCATTTATAGGTTTAGACTGTCAATAAAGTCTAGAACCATTCTGGGCTTAAGGTTCCATACGTAACTTGGTGGAGGAAAAGCATGTTCAAGGAGAAGTAATCGCCGCCTGGCCAATGCTTCGCAGTTGCGGAGCAAGTGCTCCGAGGTTTCGTGAGCATCCTGACAGAAGCGGCAGGATGAAGTCTCAGCCAAACCCAGCTTGTTTAGGTGATACCTCAAGGGGCAATGGCCGGACAAGAGCTCAGTGATCATTTTGAGCTCTGCTCTTCTAAGGAGTAGGAGTTCTTTTGTTTTTCCGCCAGAGGAGTCGATAAACTTTTTTGCCTGACGAAGTCCTTGTAGCCTTTTCCAATACAGAGATTTTTGTTTATTCTCCCACTTATTTAGGGTAGCTCTGAGGTAACACTTTGATGTGCCACAAAATGGTTCTGGTCCGACAAACTGAGTTTCCGCTCCTCTTTTGGCTAGACCATCCGCAATTTCATTGCCTTTGTGGCCCTCAGGTCCAGGTACCCACATGAGGATAACTTTGTTTCTCCTTGATAGATTTTTGAGGGTTTGTAGACATTCACAGACTATCCCTGGCTTGACAGTGTAGGACTTTAAGGCCTTGAGGGCAGCTTGACTGTCCGAGAGAATATTAATGGTTGAGCCATTTATGGCTCTTTTAATGCAGGTATTGGCACATTCTTCTATGGCCAATACCTCGGCTTGGAATACGGTAGGGGTAGAGCCTAGAGCCTTAGGTATATGGCATTTGGGGCCGTATACACCCAATCCGACCCCACTGTTTGTTTTTGATCCGTCTGTATACCACACCATCGATCCTTGTTGGAAGGACGGTTTAGTGGAGTGCCTTTGTTGTCGGTCTCCCAGAACCACTTGGAATGGTCTTACAAAATCCACTCTGGGTGTGATTATATGAGATATTGTCGTCACTTGCTCGAAGCATATCTGTTTTAAGATACTTAAATGACCGACCAGATCGCCTGGCTTTAACTATTTCTCCGTTTGTACTCTAATAGCACTGGAGATCGCTTCCCTTTTCACCTGCAAATGCAGGGGTGCAAGGTTTAATAAGGCTTCCATGGCTGCTGTGGGACAGGTTCTCATGGCACCAGTTATTCCTAGACAGGCAAGCCGCTGGGTTTTTTGAAGCAGAGCCTCAGCCGTCTTTTGATTAGTTTTTGGCCAGCATGCGAGGGCCGCATAGGTGACCAACCGTGGTGTACGTCCAGTATATCATTTTTGGCTTCAGACCCCATGTTCTGCCAATGAAGCGACGACACGTGTAGAGAGATCGCATCGCTCTATCCGTCACTCTGGACAAATACGAATTCCAGGTAAGTTTCTTACCTGGGGTTCGTCTGAAAATATCAATTCCGGATTATCAATTCCGTATTATCAAGAAGAGGAGCCGTTAGTGAAAGCTTCGATCTTCTTGTGAACGGAACGATAACCGTTTTGTTGGGGTTTATGCTAAGGCCGTTGTTTAGACACTACGTGCGGACTTTGGAGAGGGCTATTTACATGAGGTCGGATATGACTTGATCATGCTTGCCCCGTATTGTAACTACTAGGTCATCCGCGTAGCCTTGAACATTAAAATTCGAACTGGTCAACTTCTCTAGTAGATCATCAATCACCATCGACCATAAGAGTGGAGAGAGAACTCCTCCTTGTGGGCAGCCTTTTGCTGCGGTGATCGTGACTGAGCAGTTCCCTAGAGATGTGGTTATCCTCCTGCTTCTAAGCATGGAGTCTATCCAGTTTATCGTGGAGGGCTCAAAGCCTTTATCCTCGGCAGCTGATTTAATTGCATCGAAGGAGGTATTATCGAAGGCTCCTTCTATGTCCGCAAATGCACATAAAGCCACCTTTTTTGCTTCGAGCGCTTTTTCGAGGTCTTTGACTAATGTGTGAATGGCAGTCTCAGTAGACTAGCCAGCTTGATAAGCGAACTGCTTAGAATGAAGTGGTGATTTAATCAGAATTTCACTTCGAATGTGTAGGTCTAGGATTTTTTCCATGGACTTAAGCAGGAATGAGGAGAGGCTGATGGGTCGGAATGATTTAGGTAGGGAACTAGCTCTGTTACCTGCTTTAGGTATAAACACCACCCTGACGTCTCTAAAACATTGAGGAACCTACCCTAGAGCGTAACTGGTTCGAAAAAAAAATTTTGTAGTGGAAAGAGTATTTCTTCAACACCTTGCTGTAGTAAGGCGGGAAAAATGCCGTCTTCTCCAGCAGATTTAAAGGGCTTAAATGTGCCAATGGCCCATCTAACCTTATTAGGAGTGAAGATTCTTCCCGCAAGGCTTTTGCTCCTGTTAGAGACTCCGTACTTGTCCACCTCAATCGGGTCTGGAGCTACTATTCCTTGATCGGGAGTGAGAGAGTCGGGAAAGTGGGTTTCTAATAAGAGCCTGACTGTTTCCTCGCAACTCTCGGTGTAGTTCCCATCTTCTTTTTGAAGTGTGCCTTTACCATTCGTGTGATCCTTCGAAAGTACCTTATGGAGCCTGATAGCTGCGGGCAATTTATCTATGCCATCGCAGAAGGTCCGCCAGGTTCTTCTTTTGGATCTCCTTAATTCCGTGTTATATTCCGTTAGAGCCTTTTTGTATTCCCCCCAGATGCCAGAGAGTTTAGCTCTGTTGAATAGTTTCCTGACTTCTTTTCTTTTTAAACCAAGTAATAGTGAACTGGAAAGAAGAGCTAGCTGAAAAAAATAGGGTCATTGCAGTCTTCTTGGATCTAAAAAGAGCATTTGAAACCATAGATAGAAGTATATTAATACGGAAGATGAAAAATTACGGCATTCGAAATACAGAATTGAAGTGGTTTGAATCATATTTGGAAAATAGGACACAAAGGACTTCGGTAAATAATGTATTATCTGATTCTACAATGATATCGTTTGGTGTGCCACAAGGAACTATTCTTGGACCTCTTCTGTTTATTATATACATAATATCAACGACATAGCCAAAGTATTAAGAAATTCAAAAATTGTTCTTTTTGCGGATTATGCACTCATATGTATATGTGACAGGAATGGATAATGGACAAATTGAACAAGTTGATGAAATCAAGTATTTGGGCATTATTGTTGATAAGGAACAGAAATTTAAAAAACATATAGATTACTTTAGAAGAATAAGAAATGGAATAGACTTACTAAGTTCAATTAATGTATATAACATACTAATTAAGCCCCACTTTGAATATTGTTCGACAGTCATGTTTATGTGCGATAATAACTCTTTTGTAAGACTACAGAGACTTCAAAATAGGGCAATGAGAGCCATCTTAAAGTGCAATAGATACACATCTATCATATTTATGTTAAATTCTTTGTGTTGGTTGAGTGTAAAGCAACGAATTAATATGAATTTATTAATTTTTATATTTAGAATTAAGTCAGGTGATATGCCCAGTTATTTAAGTAAATTAATGAATTATGTTGAAGACTTACAACCTTACCGATTAAGAAATGCTAATGATTTTAGACTGCCACTGTATAGAGATAATTCATCGCAGAATAGTTTAGTATATAAGGGCTTTCAAATATGTAATAAGTTACCTTTAAATGTAAAACTTGAGAATAATTTTAGGATATTTAAGAGAAAAGTTCTTGAATTTGTTAAAATTACTTATTAAATTCGTAAACTAATGTAGAAAATAAGGAAAAGGAGGAAAGAGAGCTAGACTTATAGTATAATTATATGGCATTTGTAATGAATAGCAAAAAATGCTAAATAAATTCACTTACTTACTTACAGTTCTTATAAAAAAAAGTTATGTTAACGACCGTTCTCATAAATAACAGAGGTTAAATTAATAAAAAGTTTAGATAATCCAAAATATTTAGTTCAGACAAGTATCACTCTTGATGGGAGAGAGGTATGGGACTGGTTGAGCACTCGTTGGAAAGGCTATAAAGTTTTGCATATAATGAAGTCTTAACTGTGACCATACGGCCTGGAATTTCTGAGATACAGTGTGTTTTGTTGAAAACTAGCGTTTTCTCTTAATCACCCTGTTACTTCTAAACGGTTGATATTGCCCTGCCCCCTGCCATACAATTTTTGGTTCGCCTGGGTGAGTACTAGATATCACCTCCTACTCTCTTGACCTGCTACAGACTAACACCCTGTGTAATCATATTAGTCTGGGATATCCTGTATATGCAACTGTGTACGTCGTCTTAAAACAAAAACATCGCTCGCAAGATCAGATCTCCAAATAATGAATTGCCGAAACGATCCGAACAAATCAATCGATTTTCTGATAAGGAAATTAAATGAGAAGAATCTAAAAATGACTTGGACAAGAATTGCAATGTAAAGACCAAAAACATTGCGAAGAAGAGTCTCCGACTGAAAGTTAAACGAGAACGATTTTCTCAGAAGATGCGCATAAACTGAAAGATTCTAGTATGAGCTGAAGGATATCACACAAAACATGATTCGATGGTGAGATAGTGTTGCCATCCGATATTTGTCGAGGGATTACAGAAAATTTATGTCTGAGAATATGACTTCTTCATATTACATTATTTATCAATAGTTAATAGACCATTGATATCGATCGCGACACTCAACACTTTCTCACAAAGAATAAATAAAACCACCACACATTATCAAGAAATCTTTATTTAAATATTTTCATCATTCATCATACAATTTTATCCAGCTAATAAGCTTAGTATAGCTTTTGGGCTAATCACAGGCTGCGTTAAAACGTGATCTGAAAAGACATTTGTTGCTTTATAATTTGGCAATATTTAAAATAAATAAATTGTTTAAAAAAACATACAAGGTGGACGAGAAGCTGGCACAACTGAAAAGATATTTGTTAGATTGTAATTTAGCACTAATTAAAATAATTAAAAATTTTCAAAGTAACCTACCAGATGGAGGAATTGATGGCAAAACTGTGAAAAAATATTTGTTATTTTGTAATGTGGCACTAATTAACATAAATAAATTTTTCAAATTAATATACCAGGTGGACGAGTTGATAGCTCAACAGGGTTTGGAGGGGCTATTTTCCGATCTGAAAAGATATTTGTTGCTTTATAATTTTGCACTAATAAAAATAATTAAAATATTTCAATAACACATACCAGGTAAAACTCGGAATCCATTTTCGTCTGCAATATATTTGAATAAGATCCTTCAACACTGTACACTTTTTCACCATTGACATCCTTTAGGGTTCCAATTACTTTCTGTCTTGCACCATTGTCTAAGAAATATCTGAAGATGTTTTTTAAAGATTTTCACTAAAACAAATTATATAAATTATCCAGACCGACTTACTCATAGAAATAACTACCGTCCGGATTCCTCTTATGATCATTTGTTACTGCTTTGACATTTCTATCACTGTTTTCGCTGGATGCACCTATAACGAATGATAAAAATACGATGGCAACTAAAATCCAGAGGAAGTGCAGCATCTTGAAAGTATCTTTCCGAACTGAATATTAGACGCATTCTAACGAAGTATATTTAAGCGACTTTTTTCAATGTCACAATTTGTTTAGTTTGATTCCTGCATTTATATTTGCAAATTGAAATCAATACTTGTACTAGTGAGGCTTGATCCACACCAGTTATGCACAAACGTAATATTTCCGATGTGCAAGCTCTTCTGTAATGATGCGCCATTCAATATCAACCTACATACATGCATGCCTATTAATTAATATGCACATCAATTATTATTAATCAATATGCACAATAAACTAATAAGCGCCAATATCAAGCAAGCATATTACCTACATAGCATTAATTTCCGATTCGCATTCTTGGCATTAATATTTCTGGTAAGCTACGCTAGACTCAGTTTGTCGGACCAGAACCATTTTGTGGCACATCAAAGTGTTACCTCAGAGCTACCCTAAATAACTGGGAGAATAAACAAAAATCCCTGTATTGGGAAAGCCTATGAGGTCTTCGTCAGGCAAAAAAGTTTATCGACTCCTCTGACGGAAAATCAAAAGAACTCTTACTCCTTAGAAGAACAGAGCTCAAAATGATCACTGAGCTCTTCTCAGGCCATTGCCCCTTGAGGTATCACCTAAACAAGCTGGGTTTGGCTGAGACTTCATCCTGCCGCTTCTATCAGGATGCTCACGAAACCTCGGAGCACTTGCTCTGCCACTGCGAAGCCTTGGCCAGGCGGAGATTACTCCACCTTGAACATGCTTTTCCTCCACCAAGTTACGTATGGAACCTTAAGCCCAGAATGGTTCTAGACTTTATTGACAGTCTAAACCTATAAATGGAGCAAATTCAACGGGGACTCACAATAGATCTTTCAGATAGTGATTGCGAGGCTAACGCCTATACACCCCTTCACAAATCTAATCTAATCTAGGCTAGACAGACCACATCTTCTCTGTTGCCAAAGAAGAATTGAAATGTCTTGGATTTCTGAAAAGAAGTAAGAAATATTTCAGCCTGTCAAATCTACAAGTCCTACATTAGACCTAGAATGGAATACAATTCCCATGTATGGGCTGATGGGGCTGGTCGCATAACCTTAGCTTTATTCGATATTGTCCAAAAGAGAGCCTTGAAGTTCATTGGCGTGGTAATATGGCAATAAGTTGTCATATCGACTCACACGAACAGCGCCCCAATGTCGAATGCCTTATGTTTACAAACGTTCAGCGAGTATTGGAAAGAATTCCAAACTCGTCATAGATCTATACAGAGGAGAGTAACAAAGGAGAGTAACAAAGGAATATTTCACGAAGCAGATATTTAGTGAGATTCAGGTATATTACATCGAAAAGGCACCAGGCATGGAAGAGGATATAGACAGACTAACACCAACGCCGTCTATCAGCAATCTTCTTCAGACTCAGACATCACATGCCAGCCACAAGTTCATATAATAGTGAAGGACTCCCTAGAATTAAGCTGCCGACATTCAATGGAGAATATTCGACATGGATCTCATTTCATGATTTGTTTAATTCAGTAATACATAACAACAATAATATAAGAGACGTTGACAAATTATATTTTCTAAAAACGAATCTAATAGAAGAAGCTGGCAAATTGCTCAGGCATTATGAAATTTGGGATGCAAATTACAAATCAGTTTGGCAGCTCCTAAAGGAACGGAACTCACACAAGTGAATCCTAGTCAATGATGTACAACTAAAGAAATAATTGTCTCTTCCATCCATAAATCATGATACCGCCGAAAGTATTAAAAAGCTATTAGATAATATAACAGAAGAACTATTAGAATTACAAAAATTTGAAGAAGATCCAATAATTATATACTTGACTGTACAAAGATTGTACGCAGATGCGTATCAATTATGGGAACAGAGCTTACATAGTAGCACTGATTTACTAGAATTACTAACAAAATTCCTAGAGTCTCGCTTTCGAACTCTGATGGAAATGATAGGAAATAGAAATAGCTTTGTCGAACACGATATAGAAAAAATCATTCTCACCTAGATCAACATATGAACTCTTGAACAATACTAACAATACACCCACCTACAACAAAAATTTCTTGCTCCCATTCAACCTCAAATTTCACCAGCAGTAAAAAGTGTTATCATTGTAAAAAAAAAAAAATCATAACAAATTGTTCCATTACGAGCAAAACCATTCGGGTACAAAGTTACTTATTCAACTCTCCCAAAATTCCAATATGGAAGGAGAGCAGTGCTTACTTGCCGATAGAAATAATGAACAACAATTTCTGAATTTTCTAACCTCAAACTTAATAAAATAATTAAAAAAAGGAGTTTTCAGACAAAACTGAGGCCAAGCCGCATGAAAAAGTGGAAAATAAACTTTTCTTCACACACAGAGGTGGACTCAGATTTTTGTGATTGTGACATTTCTCTTGAATATTCTTTCTCTTCATGAATCAAATCACTTATTACCTCTGATTGATCATACTGAAAAATATCGGTGATTGTCAGCGAATAAAATCTGAGTCCACCTCTGTGTGTGAAGAAAAGTTTATTTTCTACTTTTTCATGCGGCTTGGCCTCAGTTTTGTTTGAAAACTCGTTTTTTTACTTATTTTATTTTCTGCCTTTTTCACGTTAACTAAATTGTGATTACGTGCTGCATGGAGATATTTTAAAACAATTTTATGACGGCCGAAAAGACACTGATTTACTGAATTTAACCGATTTTCTATGTTTTCCACAGATTTACATGAATTTTCCTCGATTTTTCATGCAAGTTTTCATGATTGTTGAAGAGAAAGTATTGATGCCAGTAGGACGGGAAAAAATGATTCCGCATAGCTTATAAAACTTTTTTGTCGGAAAATTTTCCGGAAAAGTCGGAAAATTCTGGAAATTCCAGAAAAATTGGAAAATTCTGCTATTTTCCTGAAACAGAGTTATCACTAATCATATCGATGACAATTATTCCGATGAATTTGCCGCTTTTCCGGGTTTTCCATGGAGTTTTCCCCAAAAGCAACTTTATGCATTTCATTTCGCTCTACAACTTTGTCTTAGGTTGCATAATCCTCAAAGGCTTCCTTGGTCTGAAAAACTCCGGAAAAGCGTTTTACATGAATTTTCCTCGATTTTTTCGGCAAGTTTTCAACATTGTTGGAGAGAAAGTAATGATGCCAGTTGATAGGGAACTTGATCCTGCATAATTAAGAAAACTTTTTTACGGGAAAATTTTCCGGAAAAGTCGGAAAATTCCGGAAATTTTTTTCGGAAAAATCGGAAAACTCTGCATTTTTCCTGAAACGGATTTATTACTAATCAGATTTGTACCAAATTTTCAAATGATTTTTCCAGATTTTCCGGGTTTTCCATGGAAATCTCCTGTTCAAATTTTTATAGATTAAATTGTCACGCGACATAAACCTGTGTGCCAAATTTCAGCTCACTGTGATGACAAAAAGTGGGTCTACGAAAGTGTCGAAAATAGTAAAAAAGAAATATCTAAATAAATAGATAGACAAATTCGTGTACGAGTTAAAGGGAATGGCCTCAAAAAGGGTTCTGATTAATATTATAGCACCATCCGGAATCACAATTCACAAAATCGGAAACCGTTATTTTCTGCATACTAACTTCAAAAAGCTTATGCTAAAAATTTATTTAATTTAGTTCAAATTTGTGGCAGCCCCGCTCCGCAAACTAGAGAAATTTAAAAAAAATCTTTGAATTTTCAAAATTCAAAATTGGGGGACAAATTTAAAAATTAGAAAATGTTAATTTGTTGCATTAGGTGTTTAAATAAATATTCCATTAATCAATTTACGATTTATTCAAAAATCTTAACGCCACGCCCATCTTGCTCACTGTGCACCGATTTGTCCCAATTATGACATAGACCCAGCCTTAAAATCAACTTTCATATTTCAAGTTTGGAATGGTTTACAACAAGGCAGAGTAAACTCGCCAATTTTGTATAATATTTACGCTAGTGAGCTAATTAAGTCTCTAAGTATTGATATCGCATATGCTGACGACATCATTATTTACAGACTAGAAAATAAAGTACAAAAAATAGGGCAGCTCCTGCAAAAGGACTTCAATAAAATACTGAAATATTGTTGTGATTGGAATTTAAAAATCAATATAAACAAATGCGAAACTAGGACTCCGTTTAGCAAAGCAAACAGAAATATCAAAAACAAATGGAAACAATTAACAATTAAGGAAAACGATAATGGACTGTCGATGCAGCAAAAAACAGGAGTTAAATATTTGAGAGATCAATTGGACCAGTTTTTGTATTATAATCAACATGTTAACTTATTACGCAGAGTAAAAATAATTTCATACCAAACACTAATAAGGCCAATAGTAATATATGGCTGTCCGATATGGTTTAACATTAGACCCAGTTACATGGAAAGACTTAGAGTATTTGAAAGGTACTGCTTAAGGGCGTGTCTACGAATGTATAGAGATCCTAATTCAGACTAGACGAATTACATCTCGAACAATAGAATTTATAATGCGGCCAGCATAATACGAATAGACAATCTCATAATTAAGCAAATATGGAATCATTTCCCAAGAGCTGCTACGATTAACAACTGTCTCATCCGACGGCCTACATGCCCACAGCCTGAATATCATGCAAGAAATATTTATTCTGGATTTGTCCGCCCGGAAGCGTTCATATATTTGGACCAAAAAGGAATAATGCAAAACTCTCTTGGTGTACCGGTTATGTACCATTGGCATCGTAGTGCTACAGAAAAAAGGATTCAAACTCCATCTCAAATATCCTCAATATCGGCTCAAACTAATTGGAGATTTAATTTGGCAGTCAGTAAACTGGATCAAACTGAACGAAGTAAGTTGAAGACTGAAAAATTCTGGTGATTATAGTTATAATTGCGGTATACTTTTTTATTAACAGATATTATATAATATATTAATAATTTAATATAATCCTTCTAGTTTAGTTTTTGAAGATAAAATAGTATGGTTTTTTACACCCATGTTTTCTTACAATTTAATATACATATGGTAGACTAGAATGTCAATGTATCTAAGGGCAAGCGTAGAACGTAAAAGTTAGATTAAAAAATAATGTAAAAACTTAGATAACTATGTAAATAGACAGCAAGTTTCTTTCCTAAATAAACGCGCAACTATTAAAATCTATTTCAAAATGTCCATCCAACTACAGAACTGTAGCTATTTCGCTTACCAATTGTAAAGTTTTCTGGATAGACACCCGTAAATTGCAAAGCGAATACAATTGACTTGGTGATTATGTTGTATCGATCCAAATGTCTCAGCGATTTATATGCTACCTTTCACTAATTATACCACGAAAGAGCTGGATTGATGGCTTAATACAGTAAAAAATACATTAAAAAAACTTTTAAAATAAATAACTTTCGTAAATAAATTGCTCTAAATAGTAAAAAAATAATTTTTTTCTTTATCAGTTTCATTGTATAATAAGAAATGATACAAATTAGATTAAATCTTAAAAGTTTGGACATCCATTACTATAATCACAACTTTTAAGATTTAATCTAAGTTGTAACATTTTTTATTTTACAACGAAGCTTTTCTTTTGTATATCATTCAGAAATAAAAAAATATTTTTTACTTTTTAGTGCAATTTATTTACGAAAGTTATTTATTAAAGTTTTTTTTTAATAACTTTTCTACATTTTAGTCTATACACTCCACTTTCGACTCTCGATCCTCGACTCTCGAATCTCAACTCTCGAATCTCCACTCTAGGATCTAGACACTCGAATCTACTCGACTCTCGAATATCATATATCGATTCTCGACTCTCGAATCTCAAATCTTGAACCTCGACTCTCAAATTTCGAATCTTAATTCACGGAAAGACAAATTTACTGATATTAAGAAAATGTTGATAAATATCAAGTAAAAAGGCTGTTTATTTTGCGCCAAGTAAATTTTTATTATTTTCTAGAAAACAATTTCTTGATACAACTTTTGGGTGCTTCTATCATTATCAAGTAAATTAAACTAAATTCAACCGGTCACATTTTCTTACTTCTAGCATTAATAGAATAAAACTAGACATGTTGAAAATTCATACTGATGCTAGCTTTCCTATATTCAGAAAACCTTTATGCCAGATTCAAGAGACCTGTTTACTTTTGATTAAACATTGAAAGATTAATATAAGTAAGTGAAATGTTTATAAATATCTTATTTTGCCAATAAATTCAATTTTAGTTTTGCTAAAATGTATACCATGAAACGTGTAGATTAAGAAAACTAATGACAGATTTTGTTTTCGTATTAGTACCTATAAATATTTGCTTTATGCAGGTGTGCTTTTCTCAAGAATAGCATGACATAGAATGATAGAACCCTTATGGCTGATTTACATTACTCGAACATTGCTAGATAACAGAGTAAGTAGTTTCCCCTTATCTGAAAATACTTTAGAATGATAAGGACAGGAGATAATCCAGCAAAATTTTACTGATTTAAATTTCAAACTCCCCGACATAGGGGAAATTTTTACTCCCATAATTAGCCATAAAAAGTTCTAGCCAGAAGTATATTTTATGGCAGTAAATTTTGCTATTATGGCAGCAAACTCAATATATATAACTACTATAGCGTGTACGAATATAATTGTTTACACGCACACAAATTAAAAATATTTCAAGCAAGCACATCGGCCGGAATGTGTCAAATTTTTAATGAGAATATTTTGTATTCTCTATGCCGTGCAAAGTCGTACAGTCTGACGAGAATTTGTGAAAATTAGCGATTCCAGGATTAATTGTTTTTAAAAATTGTGTAAGCCAGGAAGAGGAAATAATACTTTTGAGGGCTATTCTTATTGATAAATGAGCTTCAACCAAATTTACCTAAACCGGAGGTTAGTAGTTTGCCAATTCATATGAATGGAACACAATTTCAAGAACAGGATGTCTTGGAAAATAAAATTAAAATGTAGCAGCGAGGTGAATGATTGCACTTTTCTGCGTACATGTTTTTCGAAAAAATGAGCTTATAAGTTGTTTGCAAAAGTGAATGAAATTGAAATTGTTAACTCTTATTACGACCAAGGAAATTGGTGTGTAATTTTTAGAAAGTTGTATACATAGAAATAAAATTTATATTTATATTAACTGAAATAAGACTTTTATCTTTTTTTTTAAATAGAACTAAATATGTACTATATGTGAAATTATCAAATATATTTCTTAAGAAATTTCCTCATATTCATTGATTTTTCTTCTTTTTTGAAGTCTGACTAATTTGTACAATTGACAATTTGATGAAATGTCAAAAGTCATACTTCGCTATAAAAGAGTGGGAAATAATGTTTTGACAGTCGATCACCTCTTCCTTTTTTTTCTAATAGGGCAAAATAATAAGAGCCTCTCACTCACTTTGGCAGTAAAATCATATGTTCGAGTAATGTAAATCAGCCATTATGCTTCATGCAGGTATCTGAAGCATAAAGCTATTAATTATTGAATCTTTTAAATCAACAGCTGTCAACTGTAAATTTGAAACTGAAGAAAATCTTAATGCTGAAAAAAAAAAATCGTGGGAAAATCTAAAAATAAAAACCAGTTGTTTCCATATAAATCAATCATATGTATTATAAAAAAATATATTACACGCATAGATTGCACTCCACACACAAAACACACACAATATATTTAAAAAACTTAAGGGGGTTACCACCAAAAAAAACTCACGATTTCTGTTCTCAAAGGAACAGTGGAACATAAACGCATAAAAGTATGCAATTTGAAAATTGAAACAAATCACTATATGTACATACATGCAAAGCTATATGATGCTGTGGTATTCGTGTGCATTGTACTTCAAAGCATTTCGGACATCTGTACAGCAGTAGGATTGCATAAATATGGCGAGATTTTAGATTTGCTGTCGGATTTTTCATAGATTTTTTTTTTGAACTTATAAAATGTTTTGCGGGATGTTCAGGCAAGTGGCGAAAGAAATGTGTGCGCTGTCTGACACCATTTATAGCTGAAGACCCGCTCAACAAATAAAGCTCTTCCGAGAACTCTGAGTTGTAATATTTCATAACTATAGACAACCAAAGAACTAGTTTAAAAAGTTAAATTTGATTTTACCAACAACCATTTTCTCCTTTCTACAGCTTCACTAAAACCCATACAATAAAAAAAAAATATCGGGACTGCACTTTTTAAGATATTCAACGATTACCGAAATAACCATTATCCTTAAAAGCAAATTTTCAGAAAAATGATTTTGATTAATTTTTCTCGGAAACCGCAAGGCTTCCCAAAATAAATAACGTTTATTTCATGCATGGAGATACGACAATAAAGTTACATCTACAGCAAAATTTCTCATATTTTTCAAATTTTAAAAGACCGTATCACGATCATAAATGGATAGCAACAAAAAATTGTTCTTTTCAATATTGTCAACCTTCCTGTAAAATTTAATTAAAATATATATATACACAAATTTGCATACCTAGCAACATTCAGCTTTCTCTTTTTTATTCCATAATATTATTGGACCGAATTTTACTAACACGTCCCATGATTAAATAGTAGTTACGCACAATTATAAACAAATAGATTATAAATAGAACTGCCAAAAACATTTCTCGCCTCCCAAGTAAAAATAAGAAATTACCAATGATAAAACTTAAAATATTCCGCGAAATCTGCACTCTTATATCTAATGCAGAAAATGGCGGCATACACTTTCCGAGCCTGCACACTACAGCCAGCCGCAGAACTTTCAAAACAAGTGAGTGCTTTCGGAAAGTACATCATTCCATCTGACGGTGATGAAATGAATTAAAAACGCCAAATTGTATGCAAAATATATAAAAGTAAGAAATTTTTGTCGTTACCATGGTAAATATTATTGACGTTATTTCCATTATCATTGCACTAAACAATTTGAGTTTTTCGAAATAAACCGAAAAAGGTTCGATCTTTGTTATAAATTGAATTTTCTTTCCAATAATATCATAATTGTGATAGTTATTGGTCTCTGAAAATAGCAACATTCAAACCAAAATATATTAGTAACCAAAACTTTTTTACTAGTTTTCTCTCCGTCACTTCCTCTTCCAATTGAAGATCTTCCGTACTCAAGTACAAATTTATCTAATTGATGCAGCATTTTTACGTTATTATGTACCAAACTTTGCAAATTTCATGAAGTTGAGAATTTTCTAAAGCTAATTACATACATATAAAACCCCGAAATCTTTATTTTTGTCACGTCATTACTTAACTTTATGCTTTTTCTCAAACTATGTGGAATTTTGTTCATGATAATATGCACAGATTTGACGCAAAGTCGTATTAACTTTTCGTGTTTTTTAAATTTTCAGTAATAACCCCTCTTAAATGTTTTCCCCAAGTGCAAAGAAGAACAGTATAACTTATGAATTTGGCTCAATTCTAAAACTTCTTTACTTGCATAAAGCCGGCATCCAAATGAAAATAAATGTATGCTGTTAGATTCTGAAAACAAACTTACTTATGATTTGTTGTTGTTTAAATAGTCTCCAAGACCAAGACATAATTGTGCTGGCTAAAGCAGGATTTACATTAAGATGACATCCAATTTTTACAGAAATTGTGAGGGAGATAGTTTATTGAAATTTCAATGCTGCGGAAGCAATCATTGCAACACCTCACACGTACAGTCCCCTCTACTTTTTATGGCAAAACTCTTAAATTGTCAAACTGTCTAATTGGAAATTGTCAAGTTTTTAATCGTTTTATCGTAGATATTCAAAGACGGATCATGAAAAGAAGTATTATTTTACAATTTCTTAAATATTGCATGAAAGCACGAAGGAGTTCGAAGCAAATTATGAGATTATATCGAAAAAATGTCTCGCAAAATATCAGGTGGTACTGTAATTCAGTTCTACAATCATCATTTTGTACGATAACGAAATTTTTATTTAACATTTATATCATATAATAAACAAAAAGTTCACTCAAGTGCTCACATAAAAATAATTCCACTACACTACCGAACTAACGCCGGTGAAGATAATTTCAGTCCGGTTCGTGTTCACATGACGGATTATCTCAAAGGCGGAATAATTCGTGCAAATTATAAAGGAAAAGGACCACTGCAGTCAATCTCTGAACACACTACTCTCTGCTTGTGGACACAAAACTACCTCAGAAATAATTTCAATATTTTCTATTTCGCAATATTTAATTACAAACCCAAACCTTACTTTTGTTTATTTCGACAAATAATTTTACCTTACAGATATGTATGTATATGCCATAAAATTATAGTAACAAAACAGCAATATGGCAGCTCCAGTAGTCGAAATTGACAAATTAGGCTTGCCAAAGCTTGAGGTCTTTTTATGGTTCCGGACACCCACACAGTGACAAATCGGCGTCCGGAAAAAAATCAGGACGCGTTTGCTTCTCTCGTCACTCGTAAATAAATTTCCGTATACGATGTACTATCTCCCTCACAATTTCTGTAAAAATTGGATGTCATCATAATGTAAATCCTGCTTAACTCTATTACTTTTTCATTTGGTAAATTTTCGAGCTTGCTAATCCTTCTTCTTTCTAAATGGCACATTCGTTTTTTTAATTTGAAAGTTGTTTTAAAGTATTTCTTTTGGGTATATATTTCCACCATGTATGAACGAAATCTAAGAGCGAGTGGTTATGACCGATGTAAGTAAGCAGGAATAAATTTTTGTAATTATACCCGTATATTTTAATTATTTCAGGGACGAACGATGAAACAATGAAGTTTATTGCAGCTAGGATAACGTTTGATGAAGAATTCACAAATAAAATATTCGATGTAAAACAGGTTTGGGAGTAAGTAAATGATTTTGCTAAAATTGTTTTATTGAAATTTAATTATTGTGAAATTTTTAATCTAGTCATGTTGCATCAGAAGCCGGGATTAATAAGTCGTATACAAAATTTAAAAAAGAAATGGAACAAACAGCTTAGTCAGTAAATATAAAGTAAATGCTTTCTTCTTGTCAATTTTTTATAAAAAAAAAAATGTTATGAAATGCATTTGTTTCAGCAAATTAGAGAACCTCCAACCGGCATAAGTACGGAAGATGAATGCGATTTATTCACAACTTGGCCGTTTTTTAATGTTTTCGACCAGTTCCTAAAGAAGAGGCATAATATTATTCCGCCATATACAATAAATAGTGAGGACAACTCCCTTGGACTAATTTCAACAAATACTTTCTAGGAATTGAATGATATTGAATTATCTCGAGTTGAACAGACAGCAACAATGCCTGTTTTGTCATTTTAACATCTTTTGTCACCTCCACAAGTTACATCGACGACTCTTCCAACTTGATCGCGCCATGAAACGCTTCCCATATCTACAAGAAGAAATAGCGACTCATCATCGAGATCAACGTCAACGTCAGCAAGAACATCAAGATCCTGTGGCTCAAATAATCGTAGGAGAAGGAATTTGAGTGAATTGGAAAAGGAGGAGTTCCGTGCAAGTCTTTTCGAAAAATTTATGAGGCAACAATTTAATATTGTACTAAGTATGCTGCTGGAATTGTTGAACCAATGAATCACGAAAAGCAACAGCTTGGGCATCATCATATCGCTGTGGTTCACCCTGATCATTATCCAATACGTCGCTCAGTAGGAAAAGTATGTTCTTTATATAATTGGCTGTTCCAAAGCACTTTTTGATCATGTACAGATCCTGGCCAGCCGATACAAATATTGTACAATAGTTTCCTATTAATGTACTGTGGTCTCGCAATCTATTTGGGACGCTTATTTTCACATGACACCTAACAATAGCTCCAATCGCATTTGCAAATATATTTATTTTCCACGCAGATTAAAGCCTTGTCCGATCTGTCTGGTGACGGATACTTGATTGATTTAGGCACGAGCTAGCCAGAACAAAAATACAGAAACTTCGAACAATACGCTCCACCCATGGTGTTTTTCTTGAATGAGTGCTACTATTTGGGTTATATGTAGCATTGAATGTTACTCTCAAATGCTATTTAAGAATATAATAATTTTTAGATAAAACTGCTTCGTATACAGCACATTCATATCCTTTTAAACAATCTCGTGAAGACTGCAAATAAAATTAACAACAAGTTTAAATAAAAAATACACATTGTTGCACTTACTTTGGATAACAACAAACTGATCCTTCTCTCAGCCCTAGTCCTTTTCCTCTTTTTTTTTGTAAAATTTCTGCATTTATAAATAAAATTCGGGAAAATAATATAACCACTATAGACTTTTTGAGGCCATTCCCTTTAACTCGTACATGAATTTGCCTGTCTATTTATTTATATATTTCTTTTTTACCATTTTCGACACTCTCGTAGACCCAATTTTCGTCATCACAGCGAGCTGAAATTTGGCACACATGTTCATGTCACGTGACAATTGAATCTGTCAAAATTTCAACCGTTAAATTCCATGTAAAACCCGGAAAATCGGGAAAAATCATTTGAATATTTGGTACAAATTTGATTATAGTGATAAATCCGTTTCAGGAAAAATGCAGAGTTTTCCGATTTTTCCGAAAAAAATTTCCGGAATTTTCCGACTTTTCCGGAAAATTTTCTGGTAAAAAAGTTTTCTAAATTATGCAGGATCAAGTTCCCTATCAACTGGCATCATTACTTTCTCTCCGACAATGGTGAAAACTTGCAGAAAAAATCGAGGAAAATTCATGTAAAACACTTTTCCGGAGTTTATCCAACCAAGGAAGCTTTTGAGCATTTTGCAACCTAAGACAAAGTAGTAGAGCAAAATGAAATGCATAAAGTTGCTTTTGTGGAAAACTCCATGGAAACCCCGGAAAAGCGGGAAAATCATCGGAAAGATTTTCATAGATATGATTAGTGATAAATCTGTTTCAGGAAAAATGCAGAGTTTTCTAATTTTTCTGGAAAACTTTCCGAAAATTTCCGGAATTTCCCGACTTTTCCGGAAAATTTTCCGACAAAAAAGTTTTATAAGCTATGCGGAATCATTTTTTTTCCATCCTACTGGCATCAATACTTTCTCTTCAACAATCATGAAAACATGCATGAAAAATCGAGGAAAATTCATGTAAATTTTTAAAAAAAATTCATAGTAATAGGAAAAGTCTGTGGAAAACATGGAAAATCGAGAAAATTCATATTATATGGGATCAAGTTGGAATACAGCTAAAAAGCGCTGTTTAAAACATTATTTGAATTTCAGAAAACCGTTGTAGTACTTCAACGATTTGATACTCGAAAAATTTTTGTTTTCGGATCGGCTCCAAACATGACTTAAAAATTGTTTTAAAATATCTCCATGCAGCACGTAATAACAACTTAGTTAACGTGAAAAAGGCAGAAAATAAAATAAGTAAAAAAAGGAGTTTTCAAACAAAACTGAGGCCAAGCCGCATGAAAAAGTAGAAAATAAACTTTTCTTCACACACAGAGGTGGCCTCAGATTTTATTCGCTGACAATCACCGATATATTTCAGTATGATCAATCAGAGGTAATAAGTGATTTGATTCATGAAGAAAAAAAAAATATTCAAGAGAAATGCCCTAATCAAAAAATCAGAGTCCACCTCTGTGTGTGAAGAAAATTTTATTTTCTACTTTTTCATGCGGCTTGGCCTCAGTTTTGTTTGAAAACTCATTTTTTTACTTATTTTATTTTCTGCCGTTTTTTACTTATTTTTTATTTATTGCCATATTCAAATCCATCTTGTACAATTAATGTGAGAGAAAAATTAGTAAATTCCACACAATTTCAATAGGAATGAAAATGACAGCTGAGCAATTGGCTAAATTCCACTTTAGTTTGGCACAGCCATGGAATTAGCTGGCTAAATTTCCAATGCAAACTGGAATTTAACCAGCATTTAGCTCATTTGGCAAACATCCTTAATAAATCATTGATTAACTTCAGAAAACTTTTTCTAAAATGTATTCGAGAAGAATTGTGATAGTTTTTAGTCAATTAGAATAAATTTTGAAAACTTCATTTTTCTTGATATTAGGCAACAATTTTTTAATATTTAAAAAATTAAATTGAGCATTTTTTGAATTGATATTAAAAAAAAAAACTTTTTTACTGTGTTTAATAAATCAAAGATTTAATATTAGTAAAAAATTCTTTTCGTGTCTCGAATTTCGAATATTTATTCCATCCAAGCTTACTACCATCAGGCTCCATCAAGCAAGCGTTCAGGCGCTTAGACAAAAAATAAGTTTTTTAGTCAGGGGCTTGTGAATTGATAAAAGTTATTTAAAAAATGATTGAAATACGAATTACCACAATCGCAGCATTTCTGAATTATACATATTACAAAAATAACTGGACCCTCACCTCAGTAGCATAATTATTAAATCTGGTACCTGTATATTTTTTTATGAGAGGTTCTTGTTATAAAAGTCTAATGAAATTAATCTTAATGCGTCGTCTATAAACTACTGTAAAATATTATGTACGTGTGTATGTCGTATATACACAAAAAAAAACAAAAATAAAAAAAAATCGAAGTTCTGATAAGGAAATTAAAATAAAAGTATGAAAATAATTGGACACAAATTGTGATGTAAAGATCAAAAACATTGCGAAGAAGAGTCTCCGACTGAAAGTTAAAAGAGAACGATTTTCTCAGAAGATGCGCATAAACTGAAAGATCCTAGTATGAGCTGAAGGATACCACACAAAACATGATTCGATGGTGAGATAGTATTGCCATCCGATGTTCGTCGAGGGATTAGAGAAAATTTATGTCTGAGAATACGAATTCTTCATATTATATTTTTTACCAATAGTTAAAAGAACATTGATATCGATTGCGACTAGGGTTTCCAATTATCCGACATTAATGACTATCCGGATATCGAATACTGAAAACTCAAAATATCCGGATAATCCGGATATCCGGATAACAAAAACCAAAATAAAAGCATACTTGAATCCAATGGTGTTTTATAATTTTTTTATTCAAATATTTTAATTATGTACATTAATAATTAATAAGTAGTAAAAAAACATTATATGTATATATATAAATTAATTTTGTTTTTAAAAAGTTATTGCATTGAAAATTGTAATTGATTGAAACTGTAAATGCTGTAAATATGTTTTTTGCGTTGCTCTGCTCATCAACAGAAGAAAATGTCACTTCCAGTTATCCCTGCAGACTGGCAATGTAATGGTAGCACCTTTTGAATTATAATCAAAATATTTATGGAATGTGCTATATTGACTGCTTCTAAGAACATTTCCTTTCATAAGCATTTTATCTCGACGTTCATCCATTCGTTTTTTACTCTGTTTCGATAAATTTTAACCTAAGTTCGTTCTAAGCTCGACTAAGCTTTCAAATAGAAATTTATAAGCACATTCGGCGGTCAAAAGTGTCGTTGAATTTTTATTTAATTCCTTTGGTGCAGTCTCTAGTGGTAATAGGACATCTAGCAATTCTTTTAAACTCGATTGCCCTTATATGGTTAAAAATTAAATGTCGCATCGTTGACTGCTGGCTTACTCGTTGGTTACGTCAACAAGTCGAGCCATCGTCGATTTTATATAGATAATCACGTCATATATGGATAACGCTATACGGGTAACAGAAAACTCCTACACCGGAATCTGAAGACATCTATTTACTCCATAATTAATGTATATACTACCTTTTTGGGCGATTAACTCAATATTTTATTTATAAATATATTTAATTTTTAACCACACTGTTATCATGTAATTTCAGTGCTTAGTAGGTTTTGTTATACCCTAGATGAAATCTATTGGGTATACTAAGTTTGTCCTTCCATTTGTAACGCATAGAAATAATTATGGTAGAGCAAAATGGAATGAACACCCATGTATAATATTAAGAGTTATTTTGATTTTTACATGTACGTCTGTCCGTCTGTCTATCTGGCTGTGTGTCTGCAACGATAACTCGAGAATTTAGAAAACTGAAATTTTGCACATGAGCTTTTTTTTTTTTAAAAAAAAAGTAAATTCAAGTTCGAAAATGGGACAAATCGGGTAACTCCTTCAAGCCATACAAAACTTTCGTTTTTCACTACATATTTGGACATTGCTTTAGAGAGCATCAGCGTAGAGAGCTGAAATTTTCTACGCGACGTTTTCATAAAAATAGTAAAAATAATTTCATAAATGAGCTAAATTTGGCCATATAAAAATTTTGATCTTTTACGTAGGTATTCTGTGAAAACAATCAGTCCTAGACGTTTTTTGTGTACTCAAAGGATCTTCAGAATATGAAATGCTATGAAACTATTTATAATAATTTTTACTGTCCCACGAACCGTTCTAGAAATATATGTGAAAAACCACTTAGAAAATCAAACTTACACAGATAGGTGACCATACGAAATTACATAGACCCAGCTTAGACAGGTCAGTCTCAGTATGCTGTCTCTGCCGCACGAAATATGTAGGTTGGGTGATGTTTCATTCCTGCCCCCAACCATCATATTACCGAGAAGTTTTCGTGGAGCAGAAGCAGTTTATTGACCCTTCTAAACCGGGTCATAAGGGCATTCATTTAGGGTATCATAAGAATTACTCTTGAACCAATTCTAGCTTTTTTACTTGTTTTATTTAAAATTTAAATAAAAAAACATCCGATAAATAATAAATAAAACTGCCACTTGAGAAAATAATTGTATAATCTTTTGAAAATAGCTAAACAGTTAGAAAGAAAACAGTATTTTCCTGAAAAAAAAATGTCACACATATCCGGATTATCGGATAATTAAGGAAAATATCCGGATTACCGAATAGTCAAAATGGGTCGGATAATCCGGATATCCGGATTGGAAACCCTAATTGCGATACTCAATCTCTTCGCTTAGCGAATAATTAAAAACAAAATTCACATCATCTGGAAATTTAATTTAAATATTTTCATTGTCACACAATTTTATCCTCCTACTAAACTGGCTATAGCTTTTTGACTAATCGAAAGAGGGGCTGAATAGGATATTTCATCAACTGAAAAGATATGTGTTGCTTTATAATTTGGCACTAATTAAAATAATCAAACAATAACATACAAGGTAAAACTCGGAATCCATTTTCATCTGCAATATATTTGGCAACCACACTATCTCCATTCTTTTGTCGGTATGAATAAGATCCTTCAACACTGTATACTTTTTCACCATTGACATCCTTTAAGGTTCCAGTTACTCTTTGCCAGGCACCATTGGTTAAGTGATATCTGGAGATATATTTTTTTTATATTATTTACTAGAACAATTAAATAAATTTCACAGTTCGACTTACTCATAGAAATAACTACCATCCGCATTCCTCTTATTAACATTTAATAGTGCCTCTGCATTTCGATCGTAGTCATCGTTGGATGCACCTACAACGAACGATAAAAATACGGCGGAAACTAAAAGCCAGAGGAAGTGTTTCATCTTGGCAGTATCTTTGCGAATTGAATAATAGATACAGATGTCAGCTTTATATTTGCAAATTGAAAAGAATATTGATACGGATGAGTCTTCACATGACCTATGCACATACATATATCCGATGGGAAAACTTTCCCAAAAATTTATGACCTCTCTATGTCATAACGTCAAAAGCAAACTTGTCAAAAGTCTTTTGCATGTATTTATGTAATTCTCACTGTGATATTTTTTGCATATACTATATACATAAGGTCGTGTCGCGATGCATTTTTCTTATACGCACATATATACGTCATTTTATCCAAAAATTCAATATTTATAGAAAATTCGAATTACTTAATCCACAGAGGAGGGAGTCTTGTTCATCGTAGAAATATTTTATAAGACATTTAAGAATTGCCGATTGATAGTCCATATAAGTTTGCATAATATCGCTTAAAAGTAATCGGATGTAATTTTCAATTTGATGTCAATTTATATGTACTTGGTCGTCATGCAAAATCCTTATTTTGCAAGAAGTACAGAAAGCTAACGTAAACCGTTAAGACTTTTTACAAAATTTATAAGGCACCAAATTGGTAATTTTCTGAAATTGAAAAAGATTCAGTAGAAACCATGGAATCATATAGCGTCTAAAATAAGTAAATTCGTAGATTTCCAAACAATTAAAGATCACCTCAATAAACATAACACACTCGAGTTAAGTTAACAAGAATGTCAATAAAGCTGCATAAAATTAGAAATAGTTTCTAGTGAAGTTGGTAATTTTCCTCCAGGGCTCTGTATATTCAATTTGCTCAAACTGTATAACTCTGGTATTCTAAATAAATATGATTAGGAAACAAATTATAAGGGATAATATTATTCTAGTTATCCTTTCTGATCTCCTATATGAACTCAAGACTCTCGTCACTCTATTATACGAGTAATGAATATAACAAAAAAAAAAAAAAACTATACATTGAAATTTTTTTGCAGAACTACAGCTTAGGTCCAGGGCTTCAAAATAAAATTATTAAGAAAAATCCGCTAAAGATTGGATATTCGATATTTTGCAAAAAAATTCCTATATTATTATTATTAAATTTCGTGTTGCTTGGTATAATTCTTTTTATTGATACTAAACAAGAAATTTTCTTTACGATGACATCTCAAAGCATTAGAATGGGTCTAGTCAGTCTTTAGATATGATTTCTTGAAAATACTCTTTTCGACCAAATTTAACCAAATTTCACAAAAACTTGCCGCCATTAAAAGGCGAAAAGAGATCGTGTTGTATAAGAAAAATCAGATGGGTAAAGTTAAAATGGTGAAAATCAAACACATGCGTGATGTCAAAGCAACTATGACCCAAAATATGTTTTAACAAGACAGACAAAAGCTCTGCTAAGATGAAATCGGAATAACATACGGAGCCTAACTGCAGCATGATATATCAGGACACTCTGTTATATTGGAAACCATGCAGACCACACTCGAGGTCCATACAATTACTTCTACAGAAACTGTTTTGAGACAGTGTGGAGATTGAGATCGTTCAACATTTGCTCTGCGGATGTCCCAACAGTTTAAAATGTAGAAAGAACACGATTAGTAGCTACTTTCTTATTGGGAGAAATACTAGCAGACAAGAAGTTGGGAACGAAGTAAGGCTCATTAGCTCTTGCGATTTGGGTTTTAATGCAACCCCCCCCCTCCACCTCAAGCCCCAACCGACTAAATTACGAAATCATCCGTAAGTACGGTCCCAATGAGATGACATCACAAATGAACCATCGATGGTATAAATGTGAGTAATCGTAGATGTATTTCGATAATCTTCACTCTAACCTACCCTAACCTAAATTTCGCACAACTATATACATCAGTGGCGGTTCGTGGGATTCAGAAGAAGGGAAGCAATACATTTTATGTAAATTATAGCTCCGCTTTTCAGATTATTTCATTGCTACTATAAGTAATTATACATGTATCAAAGTCAATGATGTCAATAATACACAATATAAATATTCATATTTATTCTTGCTCTTGAAAGAGAAAGAAGCCATTATCATCGTTAAATAAATCAGCGATGCAATCATATCTTTCATTTAATCCATTCACAGCAAATACTCCCTGCCCCATAATTAAGCAAATACAAAAATTTCACTCAATATCCCCTTTCACAACGTACGAAAAAATCTAATCACCTAATTCATTCTTTTCAATTCAATTAGCATTATTATTATACTTAAGTATACTCGTTCGCCGGAATACTCAAATAAAACCAAGAATTCTACATTCTCTCGCAATTAAACAGAAACGTACGTAATATTATAGGTAGTCAATATCTTATTTTTGCACAATATGAATAAAATATGTTTAACAAAATTTTATAATAAAAAACATTCAAACATTTAAAGTCAAACCAGATAATATAATTTTAAAATATTGTTATTGGATAGATTCAGTTTTACAATGAACTTTTTTTTTTTTTGTAGAAAGAAAAAATTATTTTTTACTTAGTACCTATAATTTATTTATGAAAGTTATTTATTTAAAAAGTTTTTTTAATATATATATTTTATTTTCTAATCATTACATTTTTGCTAAAAACGCATAAAACAGGACATTCAGTACGTTTACATAAATACTTGGCTTGAAATCCACTTGAAGCTCAGGTAGGGCGGTTGATTGAATTAATTCCAATTACTTGAGTTGAATTTTTCTTGAATTTAATTTTCCAATTACTTAAGTTGAAATTTACGGATTGAATGAGCGTTTTCATGATATTTTGATTACTTCAAGCATACTTCAAGTATGCTTCAAGTATTCATGTAAACGTACTGATAATCTATCTAATATATCCATATTACCTCGCATCTACGTTCTTTTGCGAATGTTGTGATGTAATTTTTTACCTCTGCGGTAAGTATAGTTTAGAAGATTATCGCACTTTAATGCAAGTACTTCCATGTAAAAACATTTTACACGAAAAAACTGGAAAATTTATTTCACATCAAAACCCATCGGTTAAACATATAAAATTTAAATGTTCACATGAGATATGTAAAACATTATGCGGAAGCGTTTAAAAGAAAAGTCAGCCCCCGCAAAAACGTACCTCTTTTGTACATAAATTCGAAAATCACGCATTTTAAAGATATTCGCGTGAAAAAAGTCGGTTATAAAGTTTTTTATAGAGCAAAAGAAAATATGCCATTTAATAAACCTCAGCAAAAGCTTCAATTTGGTATTACGCACGGCCAAAATTGGACAACGCCATGAGTGTAGCTACCACCCTCCCCGCAAAACTCCAAAAAACGTAAACAATTAAGCCCACTGACTAATTCTAAAACAAAAAATCCATGTAAATCCATCCACGTTTACTATTCTAAAACTATTCCTAAAATTTCACAATATTCGTCACGAAGTTCGGATAAATGGTATTTAAAAAAAGCTACGAATTTATTATTAACATCTGGCAGCATTTAAATAAATCGTGACCAAGACCGCTACCCACCCGCACCAGCATAAACTTCGAAATTTATCAATGAAAGTTACTATCACGGGGTGTAAATCAGTTGGCAAACGCTACGCTGTGGCCAGCGTACCATAGCAATGTACGCATGCAAACTCTTGAGTGAATATGAGTCTAAAAAGTTAAATGTATTTAACTTTTTACATTGGCTTTGTTGTTGTAAAAACGCTGTAGGTATTTCAGCGTCACTGCGATGCCAGTGGCAACGGTGTTTGATTCTAATGCCGTTCCATCCATACCATGCGAATATTATGTAGCTTGCTTGACAAGACAAATCGGGGTGGATCTGGTACTGGGTGGAATGATGGTGGGTGGGTTATACGCTACATTTTGGACAGCGTACCATACAGAATGTTAGTAGCGATATAATGACATTGGGCTGGACGGCTGGGCGGTATGTTCTTAGTTTGTAGGAGAAAATTGGGCGTTACTTATAAAATATTTCAGGTTGTATCTAGTGATGCCAGAGGAGTAAACTTCTTTGAATTTTATACGTTTTTTTAAATATTCTAAGAATATTTTAAAGCAAAATGTTATGTTTGGATTTTTTTATTTTGTCAAGGGAAGCAGTGCTTCCTTTGCTTCCAATGAGAAACCGCCCCTGATATACATATAGGGACTAAAAAATTTACAAATTCATATAATGCACTATTTTACTATATCTTCTGAAGGGCATTCTAAGTTAAACACAAAATTTGGAATTTTAGTACATTAACCCTTTGCACTCGAAGGCTCCGCAGCGAAGTCATTAAAAATGTTGCCTCGAAGGCTCCATTACGGAGCCAATGCAAATAATTTTCAATTCATAACATAAGTACAAAAACAAGTCTACTATAGTCAATCTTTTCACAAATAACGTTTGTTCTCCTTATTTTTAGGAAGGTTACGTTATTGTAAAAATGGAGGAAGACTGGAGGGGGATTAAAGTTTGCACATTTCCTCTCATACATATGCAAAAATGTTTGCAGGGTTAAGCACCGAAGATACCGATCCGATTGCGTTGGTTTGGGAACACTTTCTTGGAATTGGTCTAGAAGGACAAGTGTATCTATTACTAGGTTGTTTGATTTTTTGGAATCGGGGGAGTTAGGGGAGGAAAGCGTTTTTCGAGATTTCTCGATATTTAAGCCTCCAAGCATAGGGGTGTGAGTACTCAAACTTCTTCTCAGGACTTAAGAAAGTTGATTCTGTACTAGATTTTTAAAAATGTACTACATCAAACTTAGCCCAACGCGCGGGGCGCAGTATATTTTTTAACTTCTTTCGACTTTTTTCGTAATTTACTTTTATCTATTCGCACTCATCTACAACATTTTGAGAACCTTAGATCGCCCATATCTCGGTAAGGTTATATCCGATCGGAATATGTGTTTCACTGTTCTCCTCAGCTAATTACTGGCTAAAATTTGTAGAAGGAATTTGTTTTCCTTGGGGTACTTTAAGGTTAGGATAGGAGCTCCCAGCGTGAAGGTGGTTCCAATATGGCATGTTGCATATCAAACTAAAGGTCTTCCTGAATACTATCCACTTGTGTACCTACTTTTTTTACCGATTTAGAAAATTTTTCGAGACACTAGATGTGTGCACAAGTCTACAAATCCATCCCCACCCCATAACTCGGCTAAATTTTATCCAATTTGCAAAATACGCTAAAAAGCAGAAAAGAAAAGAAAAATCTACAAATCGGTGAGGGGAACAGTGAAACCCGTTTCTCGATCGGACTTAACCCTACCGAGATGTGGCTGATCTAAGGTTTTCAAAACGTTTAGTAGATCAGTACGAATAGAATGAAGTAAAATACTACAAAAGTTGGTATAGATATCAGTTCGAGAGTACCCAAACAGGTTTCCGAACAGGAAACCTAAGCGAATCTGGAACTTATATTCTACCGATGGGTGCTCCCAGAGAGATACCAACAGATGAAGGGTCACAACAAAAAATCTTAGAACTATTAGAGAAAACTCCCGGTTTAAGTATTAGAGATATCTCCAGAAATACAGGAATTCCAAACACACAGGTAAAATTAAGAGCAATCATTAAAATTCGCCTTTAAACTTTAAATTCTCTTGAAGGTTTGGGGAGTGCTTCGTTGGAATGATCTGCATGCATTTCATTACCAACGTGTACAAGGATTGCAAGAAGGCAACTATGAACGAAGGATAGTATTTTGTAGATGGATTGTAGAAAATCAGTCCCGCTTGAATCATGGCCTTTGGATGGATGGAGTTAGCTTCTTTCGGGATACAGTAATTAACTACCGTAATTTGCATTATTGGGCAGTAGAGAGTCCGCATGTAATCAGAGCGGCGAACCATGAACAGCGGTTTAGTATAAATCTGTGGGCAGGGATATTAAACGGGAAGCTAATTGAGCCTGTAAGCTTTCCCTCAACTATCCCTCCCTCCAACTATCCATTCGAATTGTTGGAGGATATACCACTACAGAGAAGAAGACAAATTATTTTCCAACATGATGGAGCACCAGTGCACTTCGGGCGGGCAATAGTAAATTTGCTAGGTGAAAATTGCTGTGGGTGTTGAATCGGTAGAAACGGACCGGTATTATGGCCTCCACGTTCGCCTGATGTTACACCGTTGGATTTCTATCTCTAGGGATACATGAAGTCAATTGTCTACGAAGAAGAAATAACGTCTATAGTTCAACTCTTCTCACGAATAAATTTAACAATTTATAAAATTAAGAGTGAATTAAATCCGAGAATGGTTAGAAGATCTGTTATTAGAAGAGCTAGATTATGTTTAAGAGTTGCAGGTAAAACCTCTTAGCAATTTTTGTAATTAAAATAATAACTAACTTCATAATTAAATACAAATAAATAAATAAACTAAATGAATTATACTTTCTTGTGACAGCCATTTTTTACATAATACAGGGTGGGCCAAAAGTCACCATGGGGGCCAAAAGTCACCATGGGTTTTAAAAATTTAATAACTTTTTCGTTTATATATTTTTTTTATTTTTTTTTTTTAGATTATATAAATAACATCTGGAGAATTAATAATGGAGAGATTCACAACTGAACAAAGAACCAGAATAATAGAATTTTATTACTTAAATCAGCGATCAATTATTTTAACGCAAAGAGCATTTTTAAGCCCCATGGTGACTTTTGGCCCACCCTGTATTATTCTGGTTCTTTGTTCAGTTGTGAATCTCTCCATTATTAATTCTCCAGATGTTATTTATATAATCTAAAAAAAAAATAAAAAAATATATAAACGGAAAAGTTATTAAATTTTTAAACCCCATGGTGACTTTTGGCCCACCCTGTACTTCTAACTTCCTTGCTAGTAAAGGGCTTCAGAAAATTCCTTTTACCAAAAAGTTCTCAATCATATCCAAAACAAAATATTACATTTCATTAGAAAACGGATCAAAATGGGAATATGTGTCGAGGCACCTGACGTATAATCTCTTAGCAAAACATACGCGTTGATAACCTTCAAATCAGTCCAGCAATAAATTTACAATGTATGAGAAGTGAAATTTTACCAAGTTCATGCTCAAATCGCAGGCTTTTTTTAGGGAACAGGTAAAAATTAAACACAGAATGGTTGTTATCGTTAGAAAGGACACATGTTGAGGTAGTTTTTAAAGGTACCTGACAAACATTTTTTTATGACAAAACTACATGTAATTCACCTTTGAAGCAATTCCAAGGTCATTTGAAACTAACATACGCCCCATTTTAAACTCCAATTACTTTGGAAATAATATCGTCGGAAATTTTATTTATTTATTATTGGAATGCGCCATGTGTCCGTCTTAGTAAAACTGATTAGATATAAAATTCAAACAAATATAAAAAAAGTATAAGAAAAATATTTCAAAAAATCACGTTTTTTGCGAAAAGTATGAAAAATTCGGAAATCTTGAAAACAAAGCGTCAAATGGAAAATGTATAATGGGGTTTTTGACTCCAAATATACTCTTCTTTCATCCTGTTACAGGGTGTCCCAGAAATCTACGCCAAGCCGGAATCGGGTGATAGACCAAATCACAGCAGTTACCAGAAAAAAAAATTTAAGTCATGTATTTTTCAAATTATAGACAATCCTTTTGTTTTCGAGAAAATGTACACCCTGTTATGGTTTTTTAGCTCTTGTTGCTACAAATCTTTACTTTTTTCCAATTTTATTTTTCTTATGTAATCCCGAATAGTGCTTATGTAACCTGTTGCTTTAAATTCTAAGCCAACTGCTCCAGGTTGGAAAAAAATGTCACATTTTGCCGAACCAAGAATAGAAAATTAATATTTCACCCAACTAAAACTGACTGTAATGAAAAAAAATGTACTACGCCACTACGCCAGTTTGGCAAGTAACTTTAAAAGTTGACGCATTAAATAAGGATTCTAAAATGGTATAACACTTGCTACAATATTTCCTAGATTACGGGAAAAAGATTGTTTCTTCAAGAAACCCAGCTTCGAAAAATATCTCTTCACCTACTAAAAATAATTCTAGTGTACCCAAAGCTTGCCGTAAGACCGTAACTTTAAGATTCTAGTTTGAGTGAGAGGGACAATCATTACGTGAAGTGCGAGTGAGACAGATAGTGACGCTTAGTAACTTTTTGTTGAATTTAGGACAAATTTTCTTTAAGTTTAAAATTAAACACCAATTATTTGGATGTTAAGATTTATTATTAACAAAAGATGCTCAAACTGCCTTCTTTCAGCTGCAATACAAGTTCGATATCTTCTTAAAAAAGATCGGGTTATCAGACGGACAAATCTTCCATTGATGACAAATTCAACTGCTTCCGTAATTTTGGAGCTCATGTTTTTGTAAAATTCGGTGAGCTATACTTTTAGGCACTCCTGTGCTTTCCTGGATTGCACGTACCGAAATAGTTGGTTCTTCTTCAACTGCTTGAAGTACTACGTCGTCGTAAGGTAAGGAACTCTTCCTTCACCATGTACTTGGTTTGGAAGTCGGCCCTCTGTGGAGAGTAGACGGTGCATATTTGTAAAAACTCGATGATTTGTCTCGCTAGCATCACTATCTGCCTCACTCACACTTCATGTAATGACTCTCCGTCTCACTCAAACTAGAATCTTAAAGTTACGGTCTTACGGCAAGCTTTGGGTACACTAGAATAATTTTTAGTAGGTGAAGAGATATTTTTCGAAACTGGGTTTCTTGAAGAAAATTTTTTTCTTTCCGTAATCTAAGAAATATTGTAGTAAGTGTTTTACCATTTTAGAATCCTTATTTAATGCGTCAACTTTTAAAGTTACTTGCCAAACTGGCGTAGTACATTTTTTTTTCATTACAGTCAGTTAAAGTTGGGTGAAATATTAATTTACTATTCTTGGCTCGGCAAAATGTGACATTTTCTTCCAAGCTGGAATAGTAGGCTTAGAATTTAAAGCAGCAGGTTACATAAGCACTATTCAGGATTATATAAGAAAAATAAAATTGAAAAAGCAAAGATTTGTAGCAACAGGAGCTAAAAAACCATCACAGGGTGTACATTTTCTCGAAAAAAAGAAATGCTTATAATTTAAAAAATACATGACTTAAACTTTGTTTTTTATTTTTCTGGTAACTGCTATGATTTGGTCTATCACCCGATTCCGGCTTGGCGTTGATTTCTGCGGCACCCTGTATATGTTTATGGATTTTGTATATAAAAAAAATTGAACTGAAAGTATCCGGATTATTCGAGATAATTAGGATCCGTTTCCTCAAATCCGGGTATCCTGATAATCCGCATCCTAATATCCGGATCCCAACTATCCGGATTCAGATCCTAACTATGCGGATCCCAACTATCCGGATTCGGACCCGAACTATCTGGATCCCAACTATTCGGATTCGTATCCGAACTATCCGGATTCAGACTAGGCAGAAAAAGGTCAGAATTTCATCCAAATTGATTGTTGTATTGGGAAAATCTAAATGTCATGATATTTTTATTTTCTCAATGAAACAAAAGGAATTTCGAAGCTGTTTTGCTTAGTCTGGATCCAGATAGTTTGGATCTGGATCCGGATATTTCGGAACTGTATCCGGATAGTTCGGATAGTTCGCAGATCCGGGTATCCGGATATACGGATATTAGCAAAACCGAATCCAATTTTCAGCTCTAAACAAAACCCGTGATCCTCAAGTCTTCAAGTAGCCTTAAGCATGTACGTCCAAATTATATTTCAAATATGAATCCAACCGGCTGGCTGGTTTTAGTGTCATTTAGCAAAATTTAGAAAAATTTTGAACCTTATTTTTGATACTTTGATTCCCTATATAGCCCCTTATACCACCCCAATCCCTCGGGATCTAAAATACCTATCATTTGTAGCCTACGTGGGTCTGAGAGGGAAATGGGTATTTGCTTGTCAACAAAAATATTACAATTGCTTAGCAGGTAAACTCGATAATTTCTTGCTGCGCAGGGGAAATTAGAGCTTTTGTATGAAAAGCTTAATTTCTCCTTCGAAAATTTGTCGATAGAAAAAAAAATGGAAACAACAGATTTGTTGTTATAAAAAATATAAAAATTGTTCATCTTACTTCTGTGACTTTTATTTTATTTGCACCGTTTTGGTAAAATCACATAAAATCTGAATGTGACTTACACTGAAGTATTCACCTAGGGAAACTTAAGTTTTGAAACGGCAGGTATTTGTTTTTTTTTTTTCATTTTCGTAGGTTCTGCGATGACCTCGTTTTCCACGAAATCCAACTGCTTTCTGCAAACCGCAACCTTGTGACACCACCAATTCTTGATCACAACGGATTGTATTCAGTTAGAGCGATAACAATAAAATTCGGGCGACTTATTCGTTTTTATTTTTGTTCTCCATTTAAAGTCGAAAAAATACTTACTAAATTCCAAATATTTCAAACAACCAATTTATTCTATAAAAACTCTTTTCTTTTACAATATAAATTAAAAACAACAATCAATTCTTATGTCCGGTTGAGAAAAATAATCCCTAACTTCAGATTGAAATATACTGACTATGCTCTTGATAGACAGATAAATGTAAAATCTATAATCCAAAAGACTAAAAATTGTACCCAGATAATGTAAAAACAAAACGGCTTAGCCTTATATAACCCTCCGAAGAATGATCGTATCGATGTTCATATTGTGGAACTATGTCCTTACTTTTAGGTATGCTTGTACTACATACAAATATTTGTCTCTACATATACAGTAGCTTCTTTTTCGACACAATCTCTACACAATACGTCATATTATATTTCGCCCCTAAAAAATCTTTATCCCTTGATCCTCACCAAAACAGTGGTTTAAGTCAAAGCTAAATAGGTCGATGCAATCTCAATTCATGGCGAAATAAATTTTATTACTGATTGTTAGTCAAGCTTGAAACATTTTATGTGTGTAGCCTTAATATTCAATGGCAGAACTAATCTCTTCACTTGGAAAAATTAATTATTATTTAATAGGTACCTCATTTCAACTAATTTACTTTAGTTTAGCCTAACTAAACTACAGTAATTGCGGATTGGAAATTAGGACAAGCAGAAATCTCAATTATTATGATGATGATGATCAGAAAAAGATTTATATCGCTGAAATACTTTCAACTGGAAACGTATACAATCATTTTTTAATCCTAATAAACCAGTTTGAAATAAAAAACACTTTTTTTCTAATACAATATAATTATTAAAGAGAAAACTTAATACTAGGTTCGTGTCCAAGATGAACAGCTTCTAGATAACACTGATAAAATTTTATGAAATAGATATGAAAAGTTCTGGTTCCAGTTGATGAATATCATTGAAGTATCTTTGAAATTTTCTAAAGACACAGTTAGCTATTTCAATTCAAAACAAAGATTTCAGAATCTCCATGTGGTGAACACTGGTAGCTAAAACTTATTGGGTGTCATATATGCTGATTATCCTCCTAGTAAACTTGCCACAGACTTTGGATTAATAGAGTATACCACCTGAGGAACTTCGTAATCAGCTATACAGAAAATTGTAGTTTTACAATAATAAATTCATTAGTATTAGTTATGCACTCTAAATACATATAAATTTTACTGATTAATACATACAAGATAAAATTCGAAATCCATTTTCATCAGCAATATATGTCACGATCAGTTTTCTTCCATCCTCTTGTCGATATGAATACGATCCTTCAACACTATACACTTTTTCACCATTAACTTCCTTCAGAGTTCCAGTTACATCTTGTTTTGCACCAGTATCTAGATAATATCTATAATTGTAAGATATTTGATAAATTTTCTATGTATTCACAATTTTAAACATATTTCTATAGGTACCTACCTATAGTGATAACTACCGTCCGGATTAATTTCGTTAATATTTTCTATTGCTTTAATTTCACTGTTAAAATTGTTGGTATTATCCACGGGTGCACAAACCACAAACACCAATAACCCACTGGTAACAAAAATCAAAGCGAGATGTTGCATCGTGAAAATATCAAACTTGACTGAGCTTTCGATGAATTATGAACCTTTGAAAACTATCTGCCAAAATGAGATTTTTAATTTTCTAGTAACAACTCGTCTACCTTGTCCATATGATTACCGAAAAATGATCAAAGGTGGTATGGGAAACTTGTTATGAGAGCCACTACCATGTATCTGCTACATAGTCTACGAGTCGCTACAGCCTTTGATATTTTTTTTTTTTTTTCAAATGAGTGCAAATACTAAAACTATCAAACAATAAGATAAAATTCGGTGGACAAGTAAAGGAGGATTATTTATTTCTAAAACCAGCAGTTAGGTAACCCCGTAGCGGGGATTTTGAACATAAAATGCCTTCAGAAATGTTAATAGTGTTTTATTTGACACCACACATACGGCAACATATAAAAATTCTACAAAAAATGATAAGACATTTAAAAAATTGGTGAGGTAGTTAGGATTGCTTTGGGAAGATGACTAGCTATTTTAGATCCAGACCTCACCTGTCAGAAAAGATTGAAGAGAGAAGTCGTTTGCAAAAAGTTTATCCATTTACGCCCGCCGGCCGGCCTCGTAAAATGGAAAAGTGAAAGTTTACTAATCAATCTCGAATAGGCGCCCTTAACGCGCAGACAAACTGTGTAATATTGAAAACAGACTGGCAACAACATTTTCGAGATTTATTATAGAATCAATCGAATTGGCTCCATTATAAATTACTACCTTCATCAAAATGTTTCAGGAATTTATTTAGAATATTAAATATACAAATTTATTCATCAAAGTTGATTTTGTCCCCTTCAAAGTACTTTCCATCAACATAATTAATATAATAATAATACCAATTCCAGCATTTAATTCAATCCTCGAAACATTTTTATGATCAGTTTTCGTGTGACAATCAGAGCCGTCTTTAATTCTTCAGGCCATTCCCTTTAACTCGTACATGAATTTGTCTGTCTATTTTTTTTAGATATTTCTTTTTTACTATTTTCGACACTCTCGTAAACCCACTTTTCGTCATCACAGCGAGCACACAGGTTCATGTCGCGTGACAAATGAATCTATCAAAATTTGAACCGGAAATTTCCATGGAATACCCGGAAAATCGGAAAAAATCATTTGAAAATTTGGTGCAAATTTGATTAGTGATAAATCCGTTTCAGGAAAAATGCAGAGTTTTGTGAATTTTCCGAAAAAAATTTCCGGAATTTTCTGACATTTCCGGAAAATTTTCCGGTAAAAAAGTTTTTTTAAATTATGCAGGATCAAGTTCCCTATCAACTGACATCATTACTTTCTCTCAGACAATGGTGAAAACTTGCAGAAAAAATCGAGGAAAATTCATGTAAAACGCTTTTCCGGAGTTTTTCCGACCAAGGAAGCGTTTGAGCGTTTTGCAACCTAAGACAAAGTTTTAGAGCGAAATGAGTTGCATAAAGTTGCTTTTGTGCAAAATTCCATGGAAAACCCGGAAAAGCGGAAAAATCATCGGAAAAGTTTTATCGATATGATTAGTGATAAATCTGTTTCACGAAAAGTGCAGAATTTGCAAATTTTTCTGGAATTTCCGGATTTTTCCGACTTATCCGGAAAATGTTCCGACAAAAAAGTTTTATAAGCTATGCGGAATCATTTTTTTCCCGTCCTACTGGCATCAATACTTTCTCTTCAACAATCATGAAAAATTGCATGAAAAATCGAGGAAAAATCATGTACATTTTAAAAAAAAAATCATAGTAAGTAATAGGTAAAGTCTGTGGAAAACATGGAAAACGGGAAAATTCAGTAAATCAGTGTGTTTTCAGCCGTCATAAAATTGTTTTAGAATATCTCCATGCAGCACGTAATAACAATTTAGTTAACGAGAAGAAGAAGAAAATAAAAAAAGGAAAAAAAAAAGTTGTCAAACAAAACTGAGGCCAAGCCGGATGAAAAAGTAGAAAATAAGCTTTTCTTCACACACAGATTTTATTCGCTTACAATCACCAATAAGAGGTGTTATTTTAATTAGCCCGCTATTTCGGTAGATGTCACCTTTAGAGCTGTCATTTTTTGACATTTGACAAGTAGAAACTACGCCATTAATAAAAATGGAACGATACACGATTCAACAACGCATTGAAATTATTAAAATTCACTATAAAAATGTGGCAGACACGGTTCGTAAAACTCGAACATTTTTGGGTCGTCGTGAATCAGCTTGTCGGACCGCAATACAGAAATTGGTAGAAAAATTCGAGCTGTCGGGACAAGTTAGTGATGTGAAGGATAAGACCCGTGCACGTCGCTCAAGATCAGCCTAGAATATTACTGCTGTAGCCGAAAGTGTTGAAGAAAATCCAGGTTTGTCCATTCCTCGTCGTTCTTTGGAATTAGGCATTCCACAAACGTCATTACACCGTACTTTGCATAAAGATTTGGGTCTTAAGGCTTATAAAGTTCAGTTAACACAAGAACTCAAGCCGGCCGATCATCAACGTCCAGTCTTTGCTGATTGGGTCCTTGAAATGCATGAAAATGATCCGGAATTCCATCGAAAACTTATCTTGAGTGATGATTCCCATTTCCACCTCGATGGCTTCGTCAACAAGCAAAATTGTCGCATCTGGGGCTCGGAAAACCCAAGAGTTATTGTTGAAAAGCCTCTCTATCCTCAACGTGTGACTGTTTGGTGCGGTTTATGGGCCCACGGGTTCATTGGACCTTACTTTTTCGAAAATGAGGCTGGAGCAACAGTTACGGTGAATGGATTGCGCTATCGACAGATGATTAATGATTTTTTATGGCCGGAATTGATTGGTATTGATCTGGAAAACTATTACTTTCAACAAGACGGCGTTACGTGCCATACAAGCAACGAAACCATTGATCTTTTACGGGAAAAGTTTCCGGACCGTGTTATCTCTCGAAGAGGTGATCACAATTGGCCACCGAGATCTTGTGACTTAACACCTTGCGACTTCTTCCTTTGGGTTCACGTGAAAGAGAAGGTCTACGCCAACAGCCCAGCGTCGATTCAAGACCTCAAAGATGGAATTCGTGAGGCTATCGAGGACATAGGGCAGCCACTTTGCGATTTGGTTATGTAAAATTTCATGAAAAGGATATGGTCCTGTAGGCGTGGTCGTGGTGGTCATTTGGCTGATGTTATTTTCCATTATTAACGGCATACCTTCCTCTTTATAAAGAAATAAAGATCTGATCATTTGTCTCAAAAAATGGCATTTTTCTTTGAATATCAAAATAACACCTCTTATTGGAAAACCCCTTATTTTAGTATGATCAATCAGAGGTAATAAGAGATTTGATTCATGAAGAGAAAGAATATTCAAGAGAAATGTCCCAATCAAAAAATCTGAGTCCACCTCTGTGTGTAAAGAGAAATTTATTTTCTACTTTTTCATGCGGCTTGGCCTCAGTTTTGTTTGAAAACTCGTTTTTTACTTATTTTATTTACATGAATTTCCGGTCTTTTGGCACCAGCATTGTACCGACAAATCTCAATCTCAAATCATTAACCAAAATTACTTGAATCATAAGCGATGTTCATGTTTTCTGCTAGTTTTCTGATTCTGATGGTTAATTAGCGATTTTCTAGCAACATTTCTTTGTTCTTATCGATATCTTCGTCGGTTCTTAATGTTTACGGCCTGCCGCTGCCGACGGACTCCCGATAACTTCTAAAGCGGTAGTGTCACACATAAACAATTGTTTGTTTTCGATAGAAAATGATTGCCAAAACACTAATCAAACATTTCCAAGGTCTATTACGCCTCTCAGCGAATTCGAAAGAGCTCAACATAATTTATAAGGAAATTCGGTCTTTGCTGTTAATTATTTCACGAATTTTGAAATAGTAAATTGAATTAATACTTAAGCAATCTTAGTTTGAATAGCTAAACTAACTATTAGTTAATACATCTTAAAATATTCATGTGATAATTATAAATTTGTAAGAGCATTATGGGATCAAGCAGCACCTTTCGAAATTTATTATGTATTATTATAGCATTTTTCATCAGCTCTATATCGATCCTCCGTAAGTTTTCCGTAACCAACTTCTGTTTTTTAAAAAGAAACAAAAAGAGGAAAAGAAATGGTCAGAGAGAATGATGATGGTAGCTCGCCAATCTGATGTCTGAAGTATTCGTGCGCGCTGTCTGAATTGGGTAACACTATAAATGCCCCTTTCGATAATTAATTCGAAACTGGACGAAAGCCGAATAAACTTTGATCAGTTTTGGAGGGCCCAGCGATCAATGAGCCGGAAGTGGCAGACGCGGCATTTTGGTTTTTTAGAGCGCCCTTCGTTTTCAAGTAAGAGACCCGAGAGCACGTCGAAGCAGACAGTTGTTGGAATTTTTGTTTGTTTTTTTATTGGGTTGGAGATAAATCGTTGATAATCCACGACATCAAGTCAGTTTGGATCTCTATGAAGGTTTACCATCGTGGGACAGATTGAGAGCTAAAAAAAAAATAGAAATCAGGTGATGTTTTTTTATCATATTTGTCAGTAAATAGGTAAATTCGCGGTTCTATTTTTGTTTTGTTTTATTATTCAATCTTCGAATGTATTGATGGTACTGCTTCCCCCAATGTGTTCGCGCGTTGCTAAATTTCTTTTACAATATTTTTTTTTTGATTATGCTAATATTTACCTTGATCAAATAAAGTGACGAATTGGTTAAATAGTTGTTGAGTTTCATGGGTTCCCTCCTTATTAAAGAAAACAAAAACCATGTGGCGCCCCTACTAAATTTTGCAAGGAACCATCTAGAGAAAATAACACCCCCCCCCTTCCCCGGTACGTGAAAAATGGAGAGCTAGTGGTACTGGTAGTATTTGAACAACGGAATCCACTAATTAGTACCAACGTGTCACCAACAGCGTTGCCATATCTCGGAAAAATGTGGCGCCAAGAAATCCCTTAAATAGAGCCAAAACGTGTCAAACAATTTATTTGGAAAACTTTCTCCGAAAATGTCAAAGTATCATATCTTCAAATATGTCGGACCATTTGACATGTAATAATTTTTAGAATTCTTCTTCGATATCAGAATAACATTTTTTATCAGCAAAAAAAAAAGAGGTAATTCAGTAAACTTTGGTCTGAATCGGCTCAAGCATATACGAGGAGAAAAGTTTTTAATTTTTTTTTTTTAAAAACATCAATATTTTCGGACAAACGTTTTATAATTTCATCAATTAAATTTAGTATAAAGTCTCTACATTTAGTTTTCATCTTTCTAAGATCATAGGGTATAAAAAGAGAATAAAATTGATATTGCTTACGCTATTGTGAAATTATTCCCATGTTATTAAGTGAAAAACAGTAAATTTGATGGCTTGCATGAATTATGACTTCTTATTTATGAAACTTTCTAACCTTTATTTTTTAGGATTTTTTTTATAATCCACATTCAAATACAGGTTTTTTGTTAACCAAACAGAAAAATTTAAATACGAAGAAACACAATCGAAGGAACGTTTGGGCAAGCAAAAAACAGGAAAACAGATCGTTTCAGAGAAGTACGCACTGCAGTTGATTTCAAGGATATTGACGATGAAGACAAATTGAGCAATTTTCTGGAAATTGTGTAGTTGGCGATTATTTCCATCTTATAAAAATATAGACTAAGCAAAACTCTATGGGAGTATTCTGAATATATTGCTGATATATGCAGACTCCATTTATAGTCCACAACTCATAAGATATTACCAATTGTAAAAAAAAAAAAAAAAAAAAATGCAGAAATTAATATCATTCTGATCAGATTTTATATGACTTTGAAACTTCGTTTTGAGACTTCATACAAAAACTTACTCGAATTGTTGTGTAAATATAAAGCTGTGGCTGAACAAGTCCTACAGTTAACATCTAAAAGTCCTGAATCATCTTTTGACGGTACAATATAAGCATTTTTTTTTTCAAATATATTCAACGATTTTGATTTTTTTTAGATTGGGATAAACAGACTCACTCATTCCCCGGTGTACCTACTTACAATGTTGCCACTTACTGTAAAAGGTATAAGATAAACAAAAATAAATGAAAACTTTTGAAGAGTGTCTTCTATGCATTTTGAAAATATGAGTAAAATATTTTATATTAACAAAAGCCATTTCATTATAATCCTTTTTGTATTTTCATTGCCTTCTCTGTAAAATGTTTCTATAAATGCTTTTCCTTTTTAGACTAACACACCGAAATCTTCATACGACACAACCATTTTTAGTAGTTGGACCCAATACGTAGCTTTTCCTTTTATACTATTTTAGATACTTTTATTTTATACTTACATCTTTTGTAATTACATAATATTTACTTAATAATCTTATCACGATTTTTAATTATATCCCGATTATTTGCTATAAAGCCAATAATACCTATTTTGAAAATTTAGTTCAGCATATACCACAGGCTGATAGTATCCAATTCAACAATGTATGTATATGGAATTATCATAATTGGACATTATATAGGTTATAATAGTATCATGGCATTGAAAAAAATAGCACGTATCTCATTATCTAAGAGGTGATAACTTCAAATTTAATGCAGACTGGTTTGTATACCAAGTAGAAATAGGTTGAAACCAAATAGAAATTAATTACGATTTTAGACGTCCCAAACATAAATTTTGAGATCATATGATGTTATGTAACTTGATTTTGATTCGAGTGAGGACTGGAGGACATAAAGTTCTGTTTGCTAGCATGAGCTAGACAGCTCACTCCGTGACAGCTTAGTCAGGACGGCATGCTAGCAAATCGAACTATTTACGGAGAGTGCAAGGTGGGTTCACTAACAATAACCTCAACTATCACTCGCCATAATCCAAAAAATTAATCGTGCCTGAGAAAGGATACTACGAAAACGCTTGCCCACACTGCTCGGTTTATGGCGGTATTGGGAACGCCCAATGGGATTTCCTCTGGTTCCTCCTGGTTCACAACAACTTCCTGTGGGTCCATTGTGCCCCCTTGGCCTGATAGGATAACCTTTAAACCAGAGCACAAACATTATAGCAAACTTTTTTTTTGTTTTCAACGTACAAGATAAAACTCGATATCCATTTTCGTCTGCAATATATTTGAGAGTCAAAATTTTTCCATCATTTTGTCGATATGAATAAGATCCTTCAACACTGTACACTTTTTCCCCATTAACTTCCTTCAGGGTTCCAGTTACATCTTGTTTTGCACCAGTACCTAGATAATATCTATAATAGTAAGAAAATTTGATAGCTTTTCTATGTTTCCGCAATGTTAAGGATTATTTCTTTAATACCCATAGTGATAACTACCGTCCGGATTAATTCGGTTAAAATTTTCTATCGCTTTAATTTGATTGTAAGAATTGTCGTTATTGTCTACAGGTGCACAATCAACTAAAACTAATAATCCGCTCGTAACTAAAATCAAAGCGAGATGTTTCATGGTGAAAATATCAAACTCGACTGAGCTTTCGATGAACTATGAATGTTTGAAAAATATCTGACAAAAAGAGGTTTTTAATTTAATTTTATACTTGTCGTAGGTAGATATGTCCAAAGGTGGATTGTATACATCTCATTGCAGCCTACGAATTTTGTAAGCTTACATTGTAATAGTAAAATAATTTCGAATATGTAAATAATTTAGATTTGTGTAAGTCCTCTGGAATTATACTCTTCCCTAGAGAAATTGAAATCAAATCATAGAATAAATCGTTCCTTTAAATTAACAAAATAGCTCCTTCTTTAACGAGGAACTGATTTTCTCTCTTCTTCATTCATATACTAATACTGTTCAGTAGAAGAGTTTTCTGTGTTCATAATCATAAATATGATTCTAGATGATCTACCACATTTTAATCTTTTTTTAATGTAATTGAAGGTCGAACAATATCGTTCACATACTTCTTGAAAAACTGGCAATGGCAACTAATATTGAGAAGCTCTATGGCAAGACCCGGATATGATTCTTGAAAGAAATTAAGCATCATAATTATTTTGTAACAACAAATCGTCTTTTTCTACAAATTTTCATCTTCCCTTACATACGACTCATATATACAGGGGCGGATTTGTTCTTCGAACCGGATCAGATAAATAACAATAAATTAGGCCATACGGGTCTTCAAAAAGGACTTTCATCTATGGCAACAACCCAAATTATTGGATTGATTACCCACTATACCCTTCTCACAAAGGAATAATGTCACTTCAAACAAGAAATGCTAGATTCCATACTAAACACCACACTATGAATAAATGGGACTTTTTCTAGAATTTAGAAGATCTAATAAAGAAGATGAAACAAAAAATTTATACAGCATACATGGTGTGCCCAAAATATGTATAAGAGCGATTGGCCCTTTCAACCTTCAACAATTCCGACGTTTCGATCTAATGGGTGCATGAGCACAATTGTTCGGTTCGTTTTCGAAGACTTGACTTTAAAATGTTGCCATATTTGGTCTTTTTGCTTTACATTCATCCATAAAAACAATTTTTTTTTCGTATAATTCACGTCTTTTTTATTTGCCCAACACATAAACAAATGATACGCCAATGTAACGTATCATTCTTGATCCTAGATTCTATTTGATTCCTCTGAAATGAGATGAATTAATTTGTTTTTAGGCCAGCCCGTCCCTTTAACTCGTACATGAATTTGTCTGTCTATATATTTCTTTTTTACTATTTTCGACACTCTCGTAGACTCACTTTTCGTCATCAAAGCGAGCTGAAATTTGGCACACAGGTTCATGTCGCGTGACAATTGAATCTATCAAAATGTGAACCGGAAATTTCCATGGAAAACCCGGAAAATCGGGAAAAATCATTTGAAAATTTGGTACAAATTTGATTAGTGATAAATCCGTTTCAGGAAAAATGCAGAGTTTTCCGATTTTTCCGAAAAAATTATCGGGAATTTTCCGACTTTTCCGGAAAAGTATAAAAGTTTTTTAAATTATGCAGGATCAAGTTCCCTATTAATTGACATCACTACTTTCTCTCCGACAATGGTGAAAATTTGCAGAAAAAATCGAGGAAAATTCATGTAAAACGCTTTTCCGGAGTTTTTCCGACCAAGGAAGCGTTTTAGCGCTTTGCAACCTAAGACAAAGCTGTAGAGCGAAATGAGTTGGATAAAGTTGCTTTTGTGGAAAACTCCATGGAAAACCCGGAAAAGCTGCAAAAGCTGGAAAATCATCGGAAAAATTTTCATCGATATGATTAGTGATAAATCTGTTTCAGGAAAATTGCCGATTTTCCAACTTTTCTGGAAAATTTTCCGAAAAGATCCGGAATTTTCCAACTTTTCTGGAAAATTTTCCGACAAAAAGTTTTTATAAGCTATGCGAATCATTTTTTTCCGTCCTACTGGCATCAATACTTTCTCTTCAACAATCATGAAAACTCGCCTGAGAAATCAACTCAGGCAACAATTTAAAATTTAACTTTCGTTGGTGTATTTAGCAAGAAAAATTTTCAATTGTAAGCTTTTGTGCTTTAGCGATATTTTCACGCAAAAGTTCTATAAATAAAAATAATTTTTACTCGAATAAATTTTTTGAAAAACTGGTAAATCAGTGTCTTTTCAGCCGTCATAAAATTGTTTTAAAATATCTCCATGCAGCACGTTGTAACAATTTAGTTAGCGTGAAAAAGGCAGAAAATGAAATAAGTAAAAAACGAGTTTTCAAAGAAAACTGAGGCCAAGCCGCATGAAAAAGTAGAAAATAAACTTTTCTTCACACACAGAGGTGGACTCAGATTTTATTCGCGGACAATCTCCGATATATTTCAGTATGATCAATCAGAGGTAATAAGTGATTTGATTCATGAAGAGAAATGTCCCAATCAAAAAATCTGAGTCCACCTCTGTATGTGAAGAAAAGTTTACTTTCTACTTTTTCATGCGGCTTGGCCTCAGTTTTGTTTGAAAACTCGTTTTTTACTTATTTTTTTTTAATATACAGGGTGTCCCGTAAGTCGACGTCAAGCTGGAATCGGGTGATAGACCAAATAATAACAGTTACCAGAAAAATATAAAAAAATTCTTATCTATCTGTCTATACTATCTGTCTCACTCACACTTCATGTTATGATTCTCTGTCTCACTCAAACTAGAAGCTCAAAGTTACGGCAAGCTTCGGGTACACTAGAATCATTTTTAGTAGGTGAAAAGAAATTTTTCGAAACTGGGTTTCTTGAAGAAAAATTTTTTTTTGCCAAAATCTAAGAAATATTGTAGTAAGTGTTTTACCATTTTAGAATCCTTATTTAATGCGTCAACTTTTAAAGTTACTTGCCAAACTGGCGTAGTACATTTTTTTTTTCATTACAGTCAGTTAAAGTTGGGTGAAATATTAATTTACTATTCTTGGCTCGGCAAAATGTGACATTTTCTTCCAAGCTGGAACAGTAGGCTTAGAATTTAAAGCAGCAGGTTACATAAGCACTATTCAGGATTACATAAGAAAAATAAAATTGAAAAAAAAAATAAAGATTTGTAGCAACAGCAGCTAAAAAACCATAACAGAGTGTACATTTTCTCAAAACAAAAGAAATGTCTATAATTTGAAAAATACATGACTTAGAATTTTTTTTATAGTTTTCTGGTAAACTGTTATGATTTAGTCTATCACCCGATTCTGGCTTGACGTCGACTTACGGAACACCCTGTATATGAAATACATGAAAGGTAGGGGAGACCGGGGACAAAAATTTTTACATTTGTCTCAGCTGTCAAGTACCTAATAAAGATACAATTTAATAAATAATATATTCACAAAGTTGACTCAGTCCGCTATAAACGGACATAGTTTTCAGTTTCACAAATGAAGCTGTTAAAGAACAATAAGTGTTTTTCGGAGACACGCGTCGAGTGTTACTTTCATCCTGGGGACCCCTAGGACGAAAGTAACATGTAGTGGTGACAATGGTGACAGAAGTCCCACTGTTTTTTTAAGGAAATTAAGTGAAAAATAATTTTAATAACAACAAGAATCAACTTTCATTGTAAATAAAAAAAAGCAAGAATAAAATAGTCTTAAATATCCACTATTATTGTTAAACTAACAACACATAATTCAAAGTTAAAGCAACGAAATATAATACAAATATAATATCAGCTTTGTATATTTTTGATTGTTATAATGACCCATTTTCAAATATATATTATAAATAAATACATAATTATAAGAAATAACTAGTTTTACTCTTATTCTTAACACCCCGAGATGTCGTGTTACTTTTGTCCTCGGTCATGGTTTTTAAAATAAATACATGATTATCTAAAAACTACACAGCAATTGTTGCAATAAAATATAGTGAGTTAGAAAACCTATATTCAGGAATCCACAGGCAAATAATCACCCCAGCACAAACTATGAATTTCTAGAAAAATACAAAATTAGAAGAAAATTACATGAGTGGCACAAATATACAAATTCAGCTCTGCGACGTACAACTGATATGAATGTTTGGCTGAATTTAACCAATGTGAGAAAGCACCAGCGTATGCATCTGAACTGTAGAACGAAACTTATCAATTATGTTCGTACGCGCTAAAAGGGGGCATGTTTCTTTCATGACGCTGTTACTTTTGACCCCGATCTCCCCTAAATAAGTAATATTGTTAACAATAGTTCTTTGGATTCTATCTTGGTGAATACCTGTGTATGTAGTGATAAGTAACGATTTAGCTAGTAGATATAGATCTGGTCTCTTTTATAAATTGGTCTTTATTTCTTTTTTGTGCACACGACTAAAATTTTGATGAATCAAAGAAATAGGCCCAGAAAGTAGGTGTACACCCGTCCCGGGATCGCAGTTAAGTTAGATTCAGAATCTCTTGATGTATAAGACGCTATAAGTTCAAAATAAATTGTACCGAAATTAACAGCTTGAGTATAATTTCTTTCTGGCTCCTAGAGCTCTCCTCAGAATGAAGATGGATTAAGGTCCACTCCTCGCTTTTCCAGGTTTTATAGGAATACTGTACTATCAAGACGTTCACAATGTCACAGGGTGGTTGGGGAGATGGCATCACAGGATATTCCATCCAAATCCTTACAATGCTGTAAGCAAAGTGGTGTGAAGGCTCCCTTCTGGACCGGATGTGTGCTTCGTCTTTTGTAGTAAGACACAAATTTTTTTGTAAATGGTGCGCGACAGCGACAGATTTCTTTGTATAACCCACCCCACACTATCCGTCAGTAGTCAAGCTGTGCTACCGTGCCGCCCTGCATGTAACGCTGATCACGGAGAAAGATATCAGCTTTTGCTGACAGTCTCGACTTTACTTCCAAGTCACTCCCTCACCTGCTGCTCGGTTATCAGGTCTCTCTTCAAAGCCGACGTTCGCAAGAAGCATAAGCAGAGATGGGTGAACCTGAGTACTTGCAGGTGTACAAAACATTTTCTTGATGGGCCTAATAGGAATGTCTCTAACTTTATCTTGGGGCTCGGAAGGAAACAATGCAGAATCTGTGGTTCGCATCATCACCGACCACAGCACGCTTAATGCTCATCTAACAAGGATGGGAGTTTTTCACAGTCCTGAGTGTCCTGGCTGGAAGAAGAGCGGAAGACGATCGAATATTTTCTGTGTGCTTAACCGGCCTTTGCCCGTTCTCGTTGAATGTTTTATAGAGTATGTATTACATAGGATCTGCAGTTGCCGTCGAACATCGCCCCCTCTCGTCGTAACAACTGGTTTAATTCAATAGTGGTTAAACAAACAAAATTACTAAAAAATACTTGCGAAACGAACTTGAATACCATGGAACTGTCAACTTCATATATTGCCAACATATGAAATTCGGGGTTTCTTTTTAACGAGGAATACAATGGCACCATTAAAAAAGTGCAAAAATATCTTCGCTAATAGATAATTAAGAATTTATACTTTCCATATACATAATGAGGAGAAAGGAGATAGATTGAAGTGAAAACGAGACAAATGGAAATTTCGTTCCACACTCAAATTATTCAAAATGGATGGCAATTTTAAAGCAGCGCCATATTATATCACAATTAAGAAAATTTTAAATTAAAGCGAAATAATAAAAAGTGATAATATTGTAATGGAAGATAATAAAAGGAGAAATCCCGCATCGAATGATAATAATTTCAGCCAATGAATTACCCATTATGGTTGTGGATTCTTACTCAAAAATTGCAGTTCAGAAACTCTATAAAGAGCTGAATTTCTATAGATCTGTCTCTTGTGTTTTTTACTGTCAAGAAGTTCAGATCGTGCATCATCTATTTACAGTGGAGGAAAATTTGGTGAACATTTTTCATATTATTAAATAAAATTATAGTTTCAATTTCACTTTCAAGGTTATTAATAGAAGAGTAATATTAATTTAAATAGAATTATAGTTGTCAAGAACTTAGTTTATACAATCAATTCATGCCATTTGCACCTCATCTTCCCATATCGGGTTAGTTCGGACATAAATGCGAATCAATTTTGATTTTCAATTAAATTTGTATTAAAATTAAGTAACTAAGTGCCTTAAATTTTAGTCCTAATTAAGGCGTAAAAGAAAATACTTTGAATTAAATTGAAGGTGTTGTGCTTACTTATAATCGTTCTGATTTTAATATAAAAACAAGTTAAAGCAGTTCCATTTCAAAGCCAATTTTTTACGTAATATTTTTTGGCGGTTCCATCAAGGACTGCTTATATACGTCATATTTTTTTATGGTTCCATCCAGGACTGCATATTTGAATTTTTTGGTGGTTCATCATTTCAAATGCACACCAGAAGCACAAAATAGCACCAGCGACTGAAATAGTTTTTGAACTCTATCGCATCATGCACACATAGAGCTACCACTTTGACCAATTGGACCAAATAAAATAAAATCGAATTTTTGGAGCACTGGTTTTTATGCGACTCTTTTTTGTTCCATTTTGTGCAAAATTTTATACATTTAGTATTTTTTAGAGAGTTTTGCTATGAATTAATTAATACTCAGACAATATGAAATTGACCGAGTTTGCTGGCAAATCCGCAGCTCAAGAATTGAGAGGAAAAAACTCTTTTGCAAACAAAACATCTTAGCAAAAAAAAAATCTATACAAAAGCAAGCGTTTTGTATCAGCAAGAACCGTATACTCATCAGTACGGCTTGGTTCCTGCCTGCCGTATACGCCAGTCTTGCTAGGCATTCAAACAAATACTTAGTATTTCGCCTCTTATATAATTCACACTTAAAGCTTAATTTTAAGTACATATATGAAATCAGCTTGGCTGTTCATTTTGGCGTATACAGCAGGCAGAAACCAAGCCGTACTGAGGAGTATACGGTTCCTGAAAATACGAAACACCTACTTTTGCACAGGAATTTTGTTATAAAGATTTTTTGTTTGTAAAACAGTTTTTCCTCTAAATATTATTATTTATTTAAACTTAAACCGATTGATATGTAAAATGATATGTAAAATATGCCTATGCCTATTAATTTTTGACAATCGAAAAGAAAAAAGTTTTAATTTTTTTATTATTTCTGCTGACTTTCGTAAATTGTAGAAGCATCTAGATGAACTAAATTTTCCAGAAAAAACTGGCCGATATCTTCAAAAGAAGAGTTTAAATAAATTTGATCCATTATAAAAGTTTTTTATTTTGTCAAGTACCTACTATCCATCGGGTGACTCAAAGGTATATATATATACATATATGCCTATTTCAATATAATTTAAAAACACAATCTTATTCTTTATTTTAGAAACAGAAATTTCCAGTGTCATCCAAGATTAATTAACAAACTTTTTATTTAGAAGACCATTTATCGCTCGAATTGTGTTATTTAAATCGTAAAGGTTTTTTCGGTTTTAAGCTAAATTTAAGGATCAATTTCCACGAACTTTCAACTATTAAAGTGGTACCATGAGCGATGTTTTAATCTACATACTTGAAAGCTTCATTATTCATCAGAATAATTCCGTTTAACACCGATCACAACCTCTTAGAAAATAAATAAAATCATTTAACATCATCAGGAAATTTTTTATTTAAATAAATACACACATAATTCATCCTCCTAATAAACTGGCTATAGTTCTTGGACTTATCGTGGTCATTGGCTGAGACTTGTCAACTAAAAAGATATTTATTGCTAATTAAATTAAACAATTTTTTTTGTTTGTTTTTAACGTACAAGATAAAACTCGTAATCCATTTTCGTCTACAATATATTTGAAAGTAAAGAATTTTCCGTCATCTCGTCGATACGAATACACTTTAATTTGACTGTTTTCGTCTACGGGTGCACAAACTACAAGCACCAATAATCCGCTTGTAAAAAAAATCAAAGCGAGATGTTTCATTGTGAAAATATTAAACTCGACTGAGCTTTCGAATAACTAGCTTTAGTAAATATCTGCCAAAACGAGATTTTTAATTTTATATAGTAATGACTCATCATGTCCAAAGGCAGATGGCATTTGTTGGACACGCCTAAAATAATCGACGGGATGGCCTCATAAATTGTTTATTCCTCACTGCACAGGGAACCTACGATTTTTGTAAGCTTATATCGTAATAGTAAAATAATCCCAAATATGTAAATAATTGAGATTTACATAAGTCCTCCGGAATTATACTCTTCACTACAGAAACTAAAACATATGATTCTAGACGACGACAATCTGATAAACCACATTTTAATGTAACTGAGGATCGAAAAATATCTTCTAAATGAAAAATTCCCAGTAGGGAATTAAAATAATCCAAGGAGATGAGATTTTGCTAAGTTGTTTCTTTTTTTATTACCAATATCTAAAAAGTACTGTTTCCCCTGAATTCTTTGAACGTAGTCAATTTAGAATTTTCTCAAAAACTTATTACGCAAAATTTTAGAAAATCTTCCGTGAAAACGGAAATTTATACAAAAGTCAGGCAAATTATTTATCCTCTCATAAATTAATTAATTTTGAAACATGCACCTCCTCCAATCTCTATTTGAAACTTATTCTCATTCCAACAGATTAGGTTACTTCAACATGGAAGTTTTCTCATCTATCTCGTTATGAACAACGCAATCAACAAAAGTTTCCGAATCTTTTAGCTTTCTTCTAAATAATTTCAATTTAAACAGAGCGGTAAGGTTACGTAGAAACTCACGATTCTCTTCCAAAGTTAATTTCAAGTTTACACCCTGCAGGTTGATGTAAGTGAAATAGGAAATGAAATGGAAAGTTAAATATAATTTCGTTTTTCCTAAATATGCCCAATGAGAGAATTTCCATTTTACTTGAGAAACTTTTCATTTTAATATTAAATAATGTGTGGAGAAATGGGAAAAAACGATTTATGTGTGTCAAAACCATTTATTTGAGTGAGTATAAATGCGACAGTATCCTTGAAGAACTTTAACCGCATTGAAAACTATATAAAAATTTTTTTTTGAATTCTTCATTACTTCATTACTTCTTCATTATTAATTTGAAAGTCGACAATGACTGATTTTGATGAAACTCCACAGGAAGGTTATCGTATTTTTGTAAAAAGATTCCTATCACATCTTCAGCTAAGATGCGATGATTTTGACATTTAAAGCGTTTAGTTTGCTTTTAAGATCTTAGCGGAAAAAATAACTAGGTGACTAAGTTGTCTTTGCTTATATTGTCACTCAAATGAACAAACTCGAAAATAAGGATTTGAATTCCTTCTTTGTAAGTATTGTAATGAAAGCTATGACGTAACAAATATATTACCAAATGTACTTCAAGGGTAGTCTCATTCATACTGTAACATTATTCATTACTTAGTAATTACGAGTAATTGCAGATTTTATAATTACCATTACTCTACTGATGACGTAATGGTAATGGTAATGCTAGGTAAATTACCTCATTATAATATAATTAATTGGTAATTAAACTTTCATTACGATTTACCATTGCAATTGCAATAGCATTAATGTAATTTGGCACCAGTGGAAGTTAACAATATATTCTCTACTGCACAATCTAAATAAAAAGAAATCCGCAAATCATCAGATATGCTTATATTTCTTTCTCTTTATATATGTACAGTTTACACATATTAAATGTATATGAACATTCAATTATAGAGATTGGCTTTCATGACAACTACAACTTCTCAAAAGTTAAGTCTGACAAACATTACCTATGTGAAGCATTTACATAAGGACTGTCTCAGAAAACAACCGAACTAAAAAAAATTAAGGAAATAAATAAAGGAAACACATTTATTTTTAACAATTATTTATTATTCTGAGTATATACAGTATTTAATAGAATTTCATTGTTATTATCATGGAAGCTACACATTTTTGCAGAATTTTCGAACTTTTGAGTCTTGACATTAGCTTTTGTACATGATCATTACTGATTATATGAAAAGCCATCTTATACCCTAGGCAGACGGACAAAATCAATGATCATTTATTCGTAAGTGATTTTATTTAAAAATCAGGTTATTCAAGTTTTTGTTAATTAAAACGAAAGTCCTGTCAATTATTGTATGTAATTGACAGCACATTTTTAATAATTAAAATTCGAAGGTAAATTGATTTTTGTAAAATTCAATTATGAACGAATGATCCTTGGTTTTGCCCGTTTGCCTAGGGTGTAAGGGAAGTTCCCTACAAATGATAATAAAATAAAGACAACCAAGCCGATTCAGTCTATGAATATAATTTTTGCCCTTGGCTGTTTTCGAATTCACAACTTCTGACAATTGTTAACTTATACAAGAACCCTATGCGGCCGCCCTGCTTCCAAAATAATTAGGTTAGATGGTTAGTAATTACTAAGAAATAATTTCAGTTAAGGCTACACTACAAATTAGGTTAGTTTCTCAAGTTTATATGTTTGTATGTAATCAAGTAATTTATTTGATGTTTTTTTTTTTGTTTTTTTTCTGTTTATTTTTTTTTAAATTGTCCTTTACTTGTCTTGCCTGGATATCCCTCGGCGTAATCCTCGAAGTCCCGGTAAATGGCGTGACTACGCAAAATTGAAATTGGTGGTTGGACGTATAAGAAAATTTCCCTTTTCATCTTGGCCTTCCTTAGACCGAAAATAGACCTCTAGATTGGTTATTATGAATTACACAGATTGGTGAGATGAGGATGACTATCCCTTGATGTTTTTCGTTTTTGGGATGAAAACTGATTCTTTTCCTGTTTGTCCGTCGTGGAAGAAAAACATGTCGTGTTCGCCGCTCGTCCAAAACCACTAGTGACGTTCGCCCGTCAGAATCGCTGCTTCTCGTCTTCACTGTCTTTTTGTTCAGTGGCGCTGCTAGCGTTAGTGTTTAAGCCGGGTTCGTATTAGGAATTATTTATATTATTTTGTCAGGTTTGCATTTATATTTTTTTATTCTATATATGCTTAGTTATTATTTGCATGTTTTAATTATTCATTTTATGTTTGTTAAGTTTTCTATTGCTATTGAAAAATTTAAATATTAGGAAAGGCTGTGAATGTGATTTTATTAATCTAATCTATTATTAATGCTTTTTAAAATTTGTCTGTATATGTCGGTGGATTTGTATATATATAATTTTCCTAGGCTCAATTCTGCCAACCGTTCAAGGGTATTATATTTCTTTTTGAAATCATTGGTGTTAGTTAGCAAATTTGCTTTTTGGTTTAATACGGGCCAAATATTTTTCGATAGGATAGTTGGTGGATTTGCTTCCTTCGAGATGATGTTGCTAAAGTAAGGAATCGTTTTCTTTTTTCACACACTCATTGAAGTAAATTTCTGTATTTATGGTCCCTGTTGTTATAAAAGCTTTAGATATCGAACCACAAGTGCATATGACCTGCCAAACTAAATATTTATTCGGAATTCGGTACACTGACGAGTTTTAAAATTCGGGTCTACATAGCCCCGATTCTCAGCAACTCCTTGATCTGGTAGCTAACGAAAATCGGACTTGCAATATGTCTCGTCGTCGATAACGTAGCAAGAAAATTGTGTTAAAACTTTTTCATGCAATTTTCGAAACCTCAATTTCGCTATTTATCCCTTTTTTACAGATTTTTCGACCACGTTCTGAACTTGAAAACATCTCAATCCTCCTCTAACCTTCATCCTTTGCACAGTAGACTTTGATGTGTTTATTTTATCAGCCATATCCGTAATAAAAATATTAGGCTTCCTTTTAAAAATTCATCGCTACGATTTTGTTCTGAATGTCCTTATTTTATTCCTAACCCAGGTTTTCTTTAAATACTGGAAGATCCCGAAAATTTTCAAATTTTCTTTTTTCCTCTTGTTTTGATGCCATGACTGACTGCACTGATGACTGAATACCGAATGACATATCGTTCAACTAGTCTGTAGACTTTGATATGTTTTTGTGTTCGTAAGAGAAAGGAAAGAAGTGGTCTGGTTTTTTCTGGGACAGTTTTTAAAAACTCTGGAAAGGAAAAGTGTCTATTTGCTGGTGCCGATGAAACTAAGGGAGAGTTTATCTTCCTAAAGTATGCCAACTTTTAAAAAATGGTTTTATTTTTAGAGATGTAAGTAGTCTGAAATAATTCGAAATAGTGCGGAATGGTACGGAGAAATTGTTAGTAGTGCAAGGTAATAATGGTGATTTAATTTTTCTCAATTATAATTAATGGTACCTACCGATAATTAATTGCTGATTACTTGGAATGGTTTTTATAATGGTAATGGTATTTTTACGGAGGCTAGCTGTGCAAATTTTTCATGCTCATGATTTGATCGACAATTTTTTCCAGGTTTCATACATATATACAGGATTTCCCCCACCGTTTAACACTGTTATCAGCCGTGAAAATAGTTGTGTCCATTGCAAGTATCGTTCAAATTGGAAATCCGTTCCAGGGGTCGTTTTTTATGTAGGCGAATAAATGTAACACAATCCCAGTGAAATTTTTCGTCAATTGAGTGAAATATATATGCCAAGCAGCGATTGTAAAATGATGTGAATTGTTTGAGAACGGGTGCACAAAGATCAAATGTCAATAGGTGAATCACACTGGATCCGGAAGTAAATTGAGTCCTCCGCGTGGAAATGTGCACACGATCATTGCTAAGCATTTTCAGTTAACATTTTTGCTTGTTGGTGGTTTCTGGTTATTGACAGAATAATAAAAGAAGCAATATTTTCAAGCAGCGCACAATTTTATGGATGGTTATCACAAGAAAAGAAACAATTTGTGCATCGTGTATAGTAACCGGAGATGAGAGCTGGGTCCCATCACTTCTCCCCAGAAGTAAAACTGAGTGCAGCTCGAGTAGAAACGTCTCCATTTTCCACATCTCAAAAAGTTCCGGCAATTCGCTTTGCTGAAAAGAAGATCCTGACACTTTTTTTTAAATAACCCTGACTAAATATCTTTGTGCCTGAGCGCATCAGCCCCTTCGAGTGCCGTTCATGACTAAAGAGTTTTAGGGTAGTAAATGTAGATGGATTAAGATGGGAATTGTTGATTTAGAATGGGTAAAACTCTTTCAGATGGGGTAAAATGCTCTTACGTGTTGGGGCTTTGAGGTGGGGGTGGTAACTGCCACCCTCTGAGAGTGCCATTTGTGACGGAAGAGTTTTAGGGTAGTAAACGTGAATGGATTTACATGGGGTTTTTTGATTTAGAATGAGTGAATAGGAAACTTTCCGATGGGGTTAAATTTTCTTACGTTTTGGGGGATTTTTGGGTGCTGTGGTAAGTACCACCCTTGGGGTTGTCCAATTCGAACTGTGTGTTATACGAAGATTCGGGAGTCGAGATTGGTGCTCGCGATTCGAGAGTCGAGATTGGTGGCCGCGATTCGTGAGTTGATATTCGAGAGTCAAGTCGAGAGTAGAGATTCGATAGTCGGAATTGGAGATTCAAGAGTCAATGGTCGGGAGTGGAGAGTAGAGAGAGTGTATAGAATTTATGACTAAAAAGTAGAAAACAAAATATATTAAAAAACTTTTAAAATAAATAACTTTCGTAAATAAATTGCCCTAAAAGGAAAAACATTTTTTTTCTTTCTCAGACAAGAAAAGTTTGGGTTTCAGTTGCAGTTAGACAATTGTGATTATAGTTGTGGATGCCCAAACTTTTAAGATTCATTCTAAATTATAACATTTCGTATTTTATAACGAAACATTTCTTGTGAATATCACTGAGAAAGACAAAATTATTTTTTACTTTTAAGTGCAATTCATTTACAAAAATTGTTTATTTTAAAAGTTTTATTGAAATCCTTCTTAGAGTCTAGAACTTTTACCAAGTGATTCTAATGAGTTCGATCCGATGAAGGAGGACTTACGAAGGAATGATGGAAAATGGTTGTCGCAATTTGCATGTTTATTTCTCGTAGAAATAAAATAATATGCAATTAACACAATGTAAATTCGATATCGAAATTCGAAAATTTGATTTTCGTAAATTTTGATTTTTTTTCTTTATGCAACGTTGTTCTCTCCTCTCCTCTATACTTGTAAGAGCTCGATAAATACTAACTAGCGCTAGTAGCTTTTGTGAATATTTATTACATGGAAGGGCTGCAGTGTAGGGATGTACAAATATTAATACAGAAGAAACTGAAATATTCATATATTCAGAATTGATGAAATCTTATGTTTAAATAAACATCTAAATTTATATCTTTTGCCAATCTATGAATTTCGAATTTCGAAAAAAAATTGCACCTTCTTTTGGCGTTCTATTTTATCGATTCGAGTGCCAATGTAGGATGTCCAGTTTTAATAATAAACGTGAACATTTTTTTATTTTGAGAGTTCCCTACCAGCGTTAACACAAGTTTCAAGTTTATATCGTCACGCTATTATCTCCGGATTGGTTCTGTTTCAGTTGTTCAAAGGTTCTTGTTCAAGTCAGTCCTAGTCTCCCTGTATAATATGTTTCTTGCTGGTTACAGACTAGGCCCTGCCTTAAGATGCTAGCATTTGATGTGTATTCCTAACCTAATTCGATTTTATATTCTTTTCTTACTTTTTTTCTATATCTTTACCAATTCCATTTTTTGTTTTGCATTATATTTATTATTATTCTTCTTTTTATTTAACTTGTTTCGTTTCAAGCGACTCAAGCTGACTTTTTTAAATTTTTGTTTATCTATTTATTTGTGCTTTTCATATACATATTCTTTTCTTTTTTTGTACCTCATTCAGTCATGTACAGAACTTGTCTGTTTCGTTGTGTTAGAAGTTACCTACTTCTTTATCATAACGCAATCGGAAACCTGGCATATCGCGAGGCAATTGTGGCTTGCATATAACGAGAAGAGGACTACAGAACTGCTTAATGGTAGCAGAACATATACCAGGAATCCATAGTAGATACAGGTCATTACGGGCTATTGAGTCATTGGTAACCATGCAAGAAGACTGGAAATAATGGCGAATAATTTCTGCAGGAGCTATGAGGATTCGAAGGAAATCGAATCCGTCCAACACGTACTCTGTGAGTGCCCCGCTCTGATGAGTAAAGGAGGTATGCTATTAGGTAGCTACTTCTTTTAAAGTCTGGGGGAGCTGAAAAGCAAAGAGCTTAGATGTATCTTGAGTTTCCTAAGGGAAGTAGGATGAATCTAGGGCGATTCGGTATTCGGACGAAATCGAGTCCTTTCAATACGTTGTCTGCGAACGCCCCGTTCTGATGAATAAAAGAGGTAGCTACTTCTTTTCAAGTCTGGGGGAATTGCAAAGCAGAGTTTAGATGCATAATGAGTTTTAAAGGTTATCTCATGCTGGCAATAGACACAATGGACCCAATGGTGGTCTAAATGAAGCAGGCTAGGCACTTCTAGCGGTACCCCTGCTTCCTGACCTTAACTAACCTACCTACTTCTTCAGTTTACCCATAATTATATGATGGATGATTTTACCTGAGGTTTTGTGGTCCACGAAAAGACCTTCGATGAAATAAGCAAAATTCATGTGTTCATATTCTGAAAGCGCGAAAATCGTGGTTTCAAAATAGATTATCATCAGCATAGCTGAGAGTACATGCACATGTATGTACCTACAAAATTAACTAAGTATTTATCATCATCTACCATAACTAACTTTTTACTTGAAATAAATTTGCGGGATCTCTACCTTCAACTAATTATTACCTAAATAAATAACATTACTTTACAAAAAAACAAACAAAAAATCTTTTATATCACCCATTTATTGCGGACATACTTATCCATCACTTAAAAAGCTTTAGTGAGTACCTACCGCCTCCGATACCATCAATATTTAATTTCTTGGCTGGCTCGGTCGGCGACGATCTTAATAGCAGCCGGTGATGCAATATCAGATCCGAACAGGTAAAATTACTGACACTCCGCAGCCGAAACCTGATTTTTTTGCAGTACAACATGATAAGGTAAATATCAAGATGCGGTGATTTTACTTAAGTGCCGGCAATGAGATTTTTATGTTTCTTATGTTGTACATACTTAGTTAGTGTTGATGACAGCCAACTAAGAGATGTCCGGAATATTTCACCATGAAAATGTTTTCAAGGATCCAACTGTCTCCAATTACAGGTGGACAATTTCTCGTGTAAAAACTGAAATTCATTGAAATTAATTAAAATTTAATTTCAATGTACTATTTGCAAATTTCATGAAAATGCAGAAAAATTGAGCTTTCCCTGGTCGCTTATCATGCTTTTGTTAAAAAGTGGGCAATTGCGTGAGCTTTATCATTGAACTTTTGTGGTAGGCGATCAGAGATAACCATACTGATGAGATACTGATCGCCAGGTTGAAAAGTTCTATCTTCAATTACAGTTAAACTTTACATACAATTATTTAATATAAAACTAGGACTCAATTCAAAGTTAACATTCAGAAACAAATACTTCAATGCTAACCTTGTATACTTGTAGAGATATCTTTGAAATTTTTACTTTATGAATAGTTAAGAAATCAAATCATATAAGTAAAATTACTATGGTATTTATAATTGCAGGTAATTACTATTGAAAAGGCGAACGTTTTACGTTTCAAAAAATGACGCCAAGCCGCATGAAAAGGTAGAAAGTAAACTTTTCTTCACACACAGAGGTGGACTCAGATTTTTTGATTGGGACATTTCTCTTGAATATTTTTTCTCTTCATGAATCAAATCACTTATTACCTCTGATTGATCATACTGGAATGTATCGGTGATTGTCATCGAATAAAATCTGAGTCCACCTCTGTGTGTGAAGAAGAGTTTATTTTTTATTTTTTCATGCGGCTTGGCCTCAGTTTTGTTTGAAAACTCGTTTTTTACTTATTTTATTTTCTGGCTTTTTCACGTTAACTAAATTCTTATTACGAGCTGCATGGAGATATTTTAAAACATTTTTATGACGGCTGAAAAGACACAGATTTACTGAATTTTCCCGATTTTCCATGTTTTCTACAGACTTTTCCCATTACTATGAATTTTTTTAAAAATTTACATGAATTTTCCTCGGTTTTTCATGCAAGTGTTCATGATTGTTGAAGAGAAAGTATTGATGCCAGTAGGACGGCAAAGAAAAAATGATTCCGCATAGCTTATAAAACTTTTTTGTCGGAAAATTTTCCGGAAAAGTCGGAAAGTTCCGGAAATTTTCGGAAAATTTTCTAGAAAAATTGGAAAATTCTATATTTTCCTGAAACAGATTTATCACTAATCATATCGATGAAAATTTGTCCGATGATTTTCCCGCTTTTCCGGGTTTTCCATGGAGTTTTCCATAAAAGCAACTTTATGCAACTTATTTCGCTCTACAACTTTGTCTTAGGTTGCAAAACGCTCAAACGCTTCCTTGGTCGGAAAACTCCGGAAAAGCGTTTTACATGAATTTTCCTCGATTTTTTTCTGCAAGTTTTCACCATTGTCGGAGAGAAAGTAATGATAGGGACCTTGATCCTGCATAATTTAGAAAACTTTTTTACCCGAAAATTTTCAGGAAAAGTCGGAAAATTCCGGAAAAAATTTCGGAAAAATCGGAAAACTCTGCATTTTTCCTGAAATTTTCAAATGATTTTTCCCGATTTTCCAGGTTTTCCATGGAAATTTCCGGTTAAAATTTTGATAGAATCAATTGTCACGCGACATGAACTTGTGTGCCAAATTTCATCTCGCTGTGATGACGAAACGTGGGTCAACGAGAGTGTCGAAAATAGTAAAAAAGAAATATACAGACAGACAAATTCGTGTACGAGTTAAAGGGACAGGCTGGTCTCAAAACGAACTTTATTTTGTGAAAAATTAAATTTTCAGGATTCAGGGTACTCGCTCCAGTTTTCTTCTACCTTCCTTTTCTTGACAAGTCATGGCCTGAACAATTAAAACTCACTGAGCCCGTCTACACAGTAAAAAATGTGCACAAATTGTTGACACAAAGCTTAGGTATTTTTCGATTAGATTAGGGAATATTTCCGAAAATGTAGGTTTTTTCCATAAATTTTTGGGAGTATTCGCTATATTTTAGAGAATAGTCCTAATATTTTTTATAACGTAGAGCGTTCAATTTAGAGCTTGTTTTAAGTAAGTCGACTTACGTAAAACTAATATTAAGTGGCGTAAAGATGTCGACTAGTCTTACTTTAATCCGGTATTTGATGCGGTATTGACCTACAAAATTAGTATTAAACGTAGACGACATAAACCTCAGATAAGGAATTGTTTACAAACTTGTATGCGTTATGAGGGAATTATTATTTCGTTTAAATGAAAATGAGTGAAATTATAGGGTGCTACACACGCTCAAGGAAATCATACGACTATAGGCCATGCATGGTCCAAGTCGTATAATTTGCATGAGCGTGTTTAGCGGAAGTTGGAGCTTGAGTTGAAATTGAAGTCTGACATAAATGAAGTCTGACGAAACTATTGTGTACACGAAAACCTGACCACATTTCTATAGGAATGAATTAAAGTTTGAACAAAATTCGTGGCGAGTGGAGGCTAAAGTTAATATCCGATTTTGTTTAGTTCAGTTCTATAGTAAAGTCATAAGTTTTGCTTGTACACAATAGTTTCGGCCGATTTCACTCATGCTCCCTCAACTCAAGTTCCGATATACGCTACACACGCTCATGCATACTAAACGACTGGACAATGCATAAGCTGCAAGATTTGCTTGAGCGTGTGTCGGGGCCTTAAGAAGGAAAAAAGTGCGACTGGTCAGAGGGAGGAACAATTTTTTTTATAGACTTTTGACTTATTGAAGAAATGATTCGGATCCGTAATGGATGGTAAAAGAATTAGAATTTTGGAAAATTTAAATTTTTTCTTATGGTTCATTCCCTTGAGCACACCGCATACACAAAATTAAAATATTTTTTCTCCTTTTTCTCGTGAAGAAGTAGGCAGATCTGACAAATTTGACAACTGTTAAAGCTTTTATATAAGCGAACTAAACGGCAGCCGGATTAGTCCTACGTAAGTTGACTTACATAAAACTAGTTCTAAATAGCTCCAGTCTAAACGTACTCACCGAGTACCATTCACACTTCCGCCTTGTGGAAAAAACCCAAATACCAGATTACGCCTGACTGCGTTTATTACCGTAGCGAATTGGTAAGGAATTTTCCTACTTGATAATTATCATCGTCTTAAACATACCGTCGCGATAGTTGGTAATTTGAGGTCATAAGAGTGTTACGCCATGTCTAACACTGATGCGCATTATTCCTCAATAAATCCTCAGGTATCTCATTATGTTAAATGCACCGACATGAGACTTTTCGTAACAACTTCTTAAAATCTCGCCGTGATAAGCGGCGGCGCATGATTTTTCTAAGCATATGTCACAGAAATAAGAAACCAATCTAACTACAAAACGAGACCTAAACCTGGCATTCAATAAATATTTTATTTACTACACTTTTCATTTACTATTCCTGCTTAACTATTTTTCACGATATCACTGTTCGTGTACATTTACTTTTATTATTCTGTCCAAGGTGGTTGTGTCTCTTTTCTACTCACTACTATGTATATCTATGCGTTTCTGTTCCTGTGATTAATTTTACCTTTTCGTTTTATTAATTTTTTTTTGTCAAATAACATTACAGTTTTTATAATTACTATCACTGTCATTACTGTAATGATAATAGCAGTTTAATGCTGTAATTGTAATTAATGACTAATGTCAAATAATCAAATATCTTCTACATACTTATCAGTTGCTCTGTAAAACAACCTACTCTACCAATGAATTTCCATTATTATTAAATTTTTTGAATTACAATTACTATCACCACTACACTGATAAATAAATTAAATTACTTGAAATGGTACTGAATGTATTAATGAATTACTAAAACAAAAAGTGTAAATAATTTTATATTTCTACCGTATTGAAGCGTTTTCAAAGTCAAACTAAAAGTTCAGCAAAAAAAAGTAATTCATTTAATTGTAATTAAATTTAAAATTTACTACATATGAGATGTCATAATTTTAAACCCCAATCGAGTTGAAGAAAACAATATTGCGTGGCACATATTTAAACCCAAAAAATAATGCAAATAAATACAAAAAAAGAAAAAGAAAAATCAATTTAAATTTTTGTTTATGTCGTCAAAAATAATTTATTCATGCGAACGAATTCATTTAAATTTATTATCTTTTTATGGTCAATAAATTTATTAGAGATGGCACGGGAGGAATAGATTTCCGAACTGAAATTTATAAATTATTTGCTTGAATGCATGTAACTCTTAGGAATTTATGTAAATTTCCATTACTTGATACAATTTGATATCCATTTTCATCAGCTAAATACTCAACTATTATATTTCTTCCATCACCAAGTGGATATTCATAGAAACCAGCAACACTGTAGACATCGGAATCATTCACATGTTTTATGATGGCCGTAACTTCTTGTTTTATACCATTCTCAAGGTCGAATCTATTATATAAAATTATTTTATTTGTAATTTTCACACATTTTCATTAATCTTTACTTGTAGTGATAATTGCCATCTGAATTGATTTGATTAACATTTTCATGTGATGGCTTTTTAGTAAAAACTCCACAAGAAACTAAAGCTAAGATTTCTACCGTAAAAAATAGGCCACCCGAAATGTTGCATCTTGAAAGTTCTTAAGTAAACTGAATTTTAAGAGAAGTTCCAATGGGAAGGATTTTATCAGACGGTTTTTGTAAGGTTACAGTTTTGTGGTTTTATTTTTTTTTGTTTACTACTCACAAAATCAAAAGCAAAAGGTCTGAAATCAAAAATTTAATCGTCCAGACAAGCAAGTTCACTGGGGTTCACCATTTTTGGGTGTGTTTGCATTTATTTCTTTCCGAAAACTTTTTTTAGTAATTTCAAAACCAGTTATTTTTTAAGAAAATTTTGGATTTTTTTATAGTAGTCAATGACTGTAATTGTAAGTGTTTTTGTGGGGGGGGGGGGGGGGGTCGTGTGGGAATGCTTCTCTTCATTGTTCAGGAAAAAAAAACCACTGAATTTTACTTTCTAATGTGTACTGCAGTAATTAAATATTGTACAAAATAAAACTCAATAAGATATGCAAAATTATTGGAGTTACTACATCGAGAATAAAAGAAAAGTTGTTCTCGCTCTGACAATGACTCAACTGCGTCTCGTGTCCAAAATATGCATAGACTTTGATTAGTTATCAGATTTTAAACGGAGATGAAAAATGATGATGCTGATAAGCCGGGAATTTCTGTTGGTTGCACATCTGGTTTATCCAATGCATGTAAATATCAAAATGTAATTCATGAGGTCAACAAACGATGATAGCTGTGGTGTGCTGATTTTTAAACATTCTCCCCCGCCTTGAAAGCTATTTTAACATATTGATGGAACTTCGTTGTCCCGCTCCTGAAATCGTTAAATCCATTCGCCTTGCCTCCAATTATTTTAGGAATTGGACAGGAGCAGTGTTGGGCGTAATCTGATTGCAGTGTAATTTAATTAATAATTCCATTACAGCTTAGTCAAATTACAAAGTAATCTAATTACATTGTATTCGATTACATATCAATCAGATTACTTAAGAGAGAATATGTAATCTATCAAATGTGTAATCTGTTACAATATAATTCGATTATTTTGTAATCTAATTACATTGTAACAGATTACTTTGTAGATTACTTAAAAGTAATTAATAATATAATGAAATGAATTGAAAGAAAATAGTATTGTGCTCGTACGAAATTAGTTTTAGGGAATTTTATGAAGAATTACAATACAAATATCTTAAATATCTTAAATGCCTTAAATGTAATCACATTAATTTGATTAACATGTAGTGGGATTAACTTGTAATCGATTAATGTGTAATCGGATTAACTTGTAATCACATTACACGTTAATCGATTACATTATGTATTTATGGAAATGGATTACATTAGTAATCTGTTACAAAGTAATCTGACTACAGATTACATGGTTAATTGTAATTGTTAATCATTAATCAGATTACATTTTGCCCAACACTGGTCAGGAGAAGGAGAAGGAAAAACGAGGAACACTAAGTGCATATTGTGCAATTATACTAAATTATATAAACATATCTTTTTTTTCTCTTTTTTATTTATCCTTTGTGCTTTGATCAGGAGTTTCATAAGGATTATTAGTTGGCAATATGGATCAAGTTATCTCGGCATCTTTAGTTTTTAACGTAACCACTCTTACAAGGTCATCGTCGCCGGGATGTGTACTAATAACACGAGCTAGGTGCCATTTTAATGAAGGCAACCGCTCGTCCATAATACAGTGGCGGATCTAGGGTCATGACCCCCCTCCCCTAAATTTGCAGAAAAAATATTTAATTAATTGAGTTATATGAAAAAATATATTTTTTATTTTATTTATATTTATATAATTAAACTTTAAAAAAAAAATTTATTCCAAAACTTAAAAATAAAAATTTATTTCAATGAATGCTATTGTATGCATGTGATGTATGTGAATAGGTTTTTCTCCGGAATTTGAGTTTCGGACCTCAGCTTTGGGTGATCCAAGAGAAACACTTCCCAACCCACGAAACAGACTCCCTCACTACCACATCAGAGCCCTAACTTAACTTAGTCCTAACTCCTGTTATATTTCGGGGTTTACCTTAGCCGAAGGCAATCACTCTACGCCGTTTCATGAAGCTATGATTAAGACAACTCGCACACTTTTTTTGACAAAACGTTTATTTTTTTTTTCTTAATCGCAACTTCTATTTTCTTTACCTGTTTACAATTAGTGTTCAGCCCTACCGCGGCGGGACGATGGTTGAAATGAAATTTGATATTTTCATAAATAACAAACCACGTCTTGCTATCGTACATACATTGTTGTACCCACAATGTATGCCGCTCGCGACAATTTGCTGAAAGGAGGTTTTTCGGTGAAGACTTGACCGTTTAGACTCTTCACCGAATAAATTTTATGCGACCGATATGTATGTGTATATGTACATATATATCGTATTTTCGACATATCTTACTGAAGGTAAGATTTGTCGTGGGGCTTTTTTCTATTGGAACGGCTTGGGTTGAAATTTAAAACTTTTATTTGTCCCAAGTCGTTCTATGGGAAATACTTTTTGTTTTTTTAGCTGAGGAATTTGAATCAATTGCTGATGGCAATTTCTTCGCCTTAAAGAGAGATAAGCCCATTTTCAGGTAATTTTGGCATGTAACACTCCTAACATTCTAAAATATTTGCAGCGGTCTTATGCAAAACCACTGACATTTAAAATATGGACTGACTAGGTCCATGGAAAAACACTGCAGAAAGTGGGCTCATTTCTATATAGCGTTCTCTTTCGGTCTAAGCACCAACTACTAATTCGCACGTCACATAGAAATGTGACCTAACCTCAAAATTTGTCGTTTTGAATTAATTACACCATGAAATTGGCATATTTCTATCTGATTGTTTTTGCCGCTAGAAAGCGATAGTGTCACTTCTCTGTTACTTAAGAACAGAGTCATTCTTCATAGAACATAGTGTGTCAGTGTCACTTTTTGAGTTGTGACGATCTTCATTACAAAACGTAAATATGTTTTCGACATTTTAACAGTATTATTTTAAATTGTGTCACTTTTCCACAAAACAGCATTTATTTCTTACAAAATTTTATTTTGAGTTATGACATTTTCCCACAAAGTTCAAAGTACGGAATTTAATTCTCAAAAATCGTATTTTGAGTTGTGCCACTTAAAAAAAAACTTGTAAAAATATTTATTTCGCAACATAGAAAAGCGACACAACTTAAGAGCATGCGGTTTAACAGCTAACCTCGCCAACTGCGGTAACAAAAAATTCTTTTATATAAATCTTCAGAAATAAATTTACTAACAAATTTAAGAGTTCAGACTATTTTTAGCAAACAACTACAGCGTTAAGCTAGAATTAATTCTATGTACAGCTTTTGGTTTTTTCGTTCTCCTGAAAAGTTGCATTTTTTGAGTTGGGTCACTTTTCTATGTAACGTGCGAACTGAGAAAGGGCTGTAAACAATAATAAATAAGTGGGTTTGTCGAAATAAATGTTTTTAAATTAATTATTTGGGTTAATAGAAATTCGAGAGGTTTCACTTTTCTACTTTCCGCCAATGGATTTTTCAATGTTGGCACCGACGTATGAACTATTTTTGACACAAAAAATTGTACCTGCCCGCATGAAATAGCATATCGAGCAGTCCATATTATATATGCCAGTGTGTAAAACTGAGAAAAGTTTGGCTTGAATAACTCCTGCAGTTTGCACCCTATTCTATTAAAAAAATTAATTTTTGTAAAAAAAAGTATACTAAACAATGACACATCATCCAAACCGCTTAATGCGGATTTCCTAGTTCCATGTACGGGCAGTACTGCGGTGGCTATGCGAACCGACTTACGGCGTTGGATGTTTTTTTTTGCTCGATTTAATTTGTAATATGCCCCCCCCCATAATGTCAATGCTAAATCCGCGCCTGCCATAATAAGGACCATAACCCCAAACTTCATATTTTCTTTCATTCTATTCCATTTAGGTCTTTGCTGTAATGTGGACAGATATTCAACGGTCCAAATTTTCGAAAAATCCTGTTTTAAACGCTGGACTAATTGCCAACGAGTAATGGATTTCACCTTTAAAAACGATAGATTTTGTTCTGGCAGACCCAAAAGGGTATCCTCTAGTTAGAAAATGCTCGAGAGTGAGTACTCGAAAATCGGTCAGGTCCATCCGTCAAAGGACACAACGGTCGAGAGTTTAAGCACTCTTCAATCTCTGCTACGGCTGTGCTCATTTCTTCGTATGTGATAATTATAGTTCCTATTCCGTTCCGTCTAAGATGATGTTTTACTGATTTCACCCCCAGGTTCCCACAAGCCACCGAAAGGGGGAGAAGCTGGAGGAATAAAGTGCCAATGAAATTTAATACTAGTGAATTCCTGTAACTCATTTCTTATAACTGAACTTAACTTCTTCAAAAAAGGCTGCTTTCTCACTCAAACAACATTCAGCACTTAAGTGTACACTTTCCCTCACGGTGAGGATTTTAAATCGTGTGCACTGGCAAATTTGTCACAGTTCCGGAATCTAGCCCATGGGCAGTTTAAGTTTTAACACTACAATAATAAAAATAAAATTTGGAACTGCTAGTGTTTATCAAATTACTTGCTTCGACTATGCTTTCTTTGTGTAACATGTAAATTTTAAAATTTATAGGTACACAAATTTAATTAAATGGAAAACTATAGATAGTTTTTTAAAAAGTAATTCGTTTTATTTATTATTGTTTTCTTTTTAGTCATAATTTATTCTCAAAAAAGTTAAAATTATACCACTAAGGAACTTTCAGTACTACAAGCAAAATTTTTGCACTTTTTTGTGATCGCAAGCTCACAAGCCGGGCATTTTGATGAAAAGTAGTGTATGCTGGGAAAATTATCATATCAGATTCAGTTTTCCTCCAAATATTTAATTTATTTTATACATTTATTAACCCTAGCTAATTAGCATTCCCCGAAAATTTCTTTAACCATTTGATTTGCAAGAAATTGCAATCCAGCCCAGGAAATTATGGTGTTTGAACGAAATGCAAGCGACTTTTATATGAAAAACACCAGCAGTAAGACAAGCAAGAAGTGTATAAGATCTATTTTATGTGAGACTAAATTTTACTATGCTTACGGGATCAAAAGCTTTATATTATATAAATAAAAGTACTCCGACGATATCGGAATGCTAATGAAATTTTCATGCTGAAACGAAGAGAGCTATGCAGAGCGGTCCTCAACTGATGGCAAGTGCGGTTATTGGAGGCAGGGCGGGCGATCGCCCCCCACCCCCTCCCCGCCAAGCAAATGTCTAGATCCCCCCTGGATGGGGGCTCGTTTTAATTTTATTTTATTTTATTTTTAATATTTGTTGTTATAGCGGCAATAGAAATATACACTCTGTGAAAGTTTCAACTGTCTACCCTTGAGCGTTGATACGATACAGCCCGATGACAGGCAGACAGACGGACATCGGAGGCTTAGTAATAGGGTTCCGGTTTTTACCCCTTTGGGTACGGAACCCTCAAAAACAACAAACCTTTGTAGAACACAGAATTTCTACTTATCCTTAAGGGGGTATTCTAGTCTAGAAATTCGAAAAAATCGATTTTTTTTGTTTTCAAACTTTCAAAGTTTCACTATTCAAGAATATGCCTACAAGAGAATTTTTTCAAATTTGTATCTTTATATTTAGTATTCACTTGCATCCAGCTGCTAACAGTTGAATTCTAACTTCCAAACCACGTGGACGTATGGGCTTTAAGGGTTAACGGTAACGGCTAAAAAAAAAGGTTTTTTCACGAATTTTTTTCTCGCAAAATTAAAGGTGTTTGAAAAAAAACCTTTTAAGGGTATTATCGGGCATACATTGAACTTTCTTGATAAATTTTTGACAGCGAAAAAAAAAACAAAATGGCGGCTCCACAGCCATCTTCCCGGGGACATGTTTCGGAGCAAGTTGGTGCTTGGTGGCGACCTCCATTTTCAAAGGAAAAAAAAATTTCTCGCACGGGACTTTTTTTTTCTTATTCTAGAGGGTTTAAACTATTTTTTAAGCCAATAAAAAAAAAGATTTTTCAAAAAATTTACAGTGGTGTTACACCTTAAACGCGTTTTTCTCGAATCTGCCTTTTTCAAGACGTTGCCCACGATTTCTCAAGTTCTACTGGACCGATTTACTTGACATTTTTTTGATAGACTTCTTTATAGACTTGTCTATGTCCGGAACTAGCCGCATCCCGAAATTTCAATTTTTACTATTTTTAAAAAATTCGAAAAAGTCAGAAAAGCGGTACAAAAACTGCTTTTTTTTTAGGCAGCGGTCATTTTGTGAAAAAAAATTTTTTCAACTTTTCCCTAGTTCCGGACATAGCGACATTACTCTAGACTAATAATCTTTTTCATATTTTTTTTTTCGGATTGCTAGGCGGGTTAGAATCGTGGGCATGGTCACGCGTCAATTGTTTTTGGCCCCCCACTTCATCAGCTGCTAATTTTTTGAATTTTTAACTTTTTTAATTTTTTTCTGTATTCTTGCAATGTTAATATATAACTCATAAAAAAATGGATAGAAAAATATTGATTGCCTTTTTTTTACGGCACTTCAAAAATCACCTAAAATTCGGGCCTCTAGACTAGAATACCCCCTTAATAAGAGTTAATAAGTACAATTAACTCTAAAGTTATTTGCACTTCTTATATTATATGGTTGACAATTCGAATACATATAATATGACCTTTATTACTCCCTATTTTACCCCCTATTTCCCTCCGAATGGGATTTTCCAAGTCAACACATGAATCGTTGTCTTGAAAAAATTTCAAATATACAAGAATTTCTCGTTAAATAAAATATTTAGATCCGTAAACAGCTTGCAGAATAATCCATATTCAGGTGTAATGAACAAACACCAACCAAGATTACTCAAGATTAAATCCACCGTATTACACCGAGATTTGCCGGGAATATAATTTCTATTCTTGGATTATTCCGAATAGCTGGCGACGGATGAGCAAAATTTTATTTTAAGCGACAATGTCAGCAGACAGCAAAGAATAGCCCGTTTCCGTGGCAACGATAAATTAAATTTTTCAAAATAATTTAATAACAAAAACGGGGAAAAATGTTAAGTGAAACCAATATTTTCTCATAGTCCACCAGACTCTCATTATGACATAAAAAGGTAAATATCTTAAACGGACTATGAAATTATGGAATACTCCTCTGCCTTTGTAAGAATGGGTTGTTTTTATATCAAGCTTATACAAAATATTCACATTGTTTAATTTAATTTGTTTTTGTATTATTAAATTATTGTTCTGTCTACTCTTAGCACTTACAATGTATCTAATACTTTGTATATCAATCTTAATTTTTTTTTTATCTTTTTTTCAACCCAATAAACTTTTTATAGAATTTAAGGCTATAATAGCGAGTTGCGGTTGAAACCATTTCTGAACTGAAATAATCTCTTTAAATTATTAATGCACTTAAGAATTTAAGTTTAATTCACATTACTTGATTTAATTTTGTAAACATTTTCATCGGCTACATATTCAACTAACAAGCTACTTCCATCACGTAGTGTATATTGATAAGATCCAGTAACACTGTAGATATCCGAATAATTTACATGCTTTAAGATGCCCGTAACTTCTTGTTTTATACCATTGTCAAGGTCTTGGTTTACAAGCAAAACTCACTAAGTACATTTTTCAAGTTTTTAGTTTTTTTATACTAAATAAAGTCATTATAATGCCAACTTTATACTGGCAAAACCTTATAAGCCGCAAAGTGATATTGTAAAAGTTTTTAGGCGCAAATTTATTGCACTAAGTCAATCGTGCTATTATAATACAATCAGAAATCCCTAAGTTGACTTAGTGAGTTTTACAAGTCACACAAAGTCAACTATGTGATGACTTACAAAACAAAATCATGTTCGATCATGACTTACAAGACAATCATGTTCGAGGGAGTTCTTGGAAAATTATGTACTTTAGGTGGCTTACTGTGTGCTGAATTTAGTTTCAATATTTATATTGGCGGTGATAGATGTGCGATTGTGAACTTCAGTGTATGATATAAAATTAGTGTGAATAATATGAAACGTAATTCTCGGGCATGGCAAATGCTTCAGCTTGCTAAACCAGAAAATACAGGTAATTTTTTTTTTAAATAGGCTTTAAATTTTGACTGACGTTTTCTCTTGCTTCAGAGTACGATCCAGGTGAAGGTACAAGTTCGTCATTGGCTTTGGAGGAACCTAAGAATACAGGTATATTAAGGTTTTTTAATGACAGTATAATTATTAAAACTGTACTCATTTTAGTTGTTGCCGTTACAAGTGAAAAGTCATATTTTTCCAGCGATGATAGTGTTAAAGATGCTCCTTATAATATTGAAAGCGATGATGATTTATCGAGTGACGAAGAAGTGCAATTTAATGGAATAATTGAAGAAAAGTCTGCTTCTGGAAGTCGTTGGAAAAAAAGCAAATATAAATAAAAGAATTTAAGTCTAAATGTTTGCCGTACAGAGATTACAAGGGAAATTTAAGAGAACCGAAAAAGCCAAAAATTATTGCAAATCATAAATGCAAATTTGATTGTTCCAGTTTTAATGAAGAAATTCGATTAAATTATGCAAGAAATTTTGGAGATTGCGTTATACAGAACAGAAGAACTTTATTCTGAATACTGTTGAAAGTCAAAGTCCTAAAAGCCGAAGACCAAGAAAAGGCGCAACACTGCGGAAATCTGTAAGAAAATACTTCTTCGTCAAAGATTTAAAAAAGATAAGAGTGTGTCAGGAGTTCTTTTTAAGCACATTGAATATTTCTAATGGTATTGTAATTAATTAATGATTGGATAAATTTATTTAAATGTGCAAGAGTGAGAGTAAAAAATAAATCGGCATATTAAGCTATTGAATTAAATTCAATGATTTTTATGACTTAAAAAATCTAGCAGGAAAACTGATTAGAATAAGTCGATTGATTCGGATGGTACAAAGGTAAATTGGCTAAAAGTTAAATGCTTTCGCTATGAAAAAGCTAAACGTTTCATACTACAATATAAGTATAACTTTCAATATGCTTCAAGTTTATCAACGTCTTGCACCAACGTAGAGGAAGGTACCCAACTAATAGCTTCGTCAAAATCAATGATATTCCTAAATTGTACCATGAACCCCTCCAAATTAGCTCGCAAAAAAAAAAAAGATTTAATGGACTTATGTCAAAAAGGGGGTTGTTCCCGAAATTTTTCATGGATGGTTTTCATCTTTGCCTTCAAATAACAATGTACAAGACCGCTTGCCAGAACCAGAAGCTGGAGAAGAAAGCAGTGATAATGAAGAATAAGCAAATAATTAATTTTGTATAATTTTTGAACGAATTTAAATTTTTTAACTAATATTTTGAAGTTTTGAACTCATATGTGAATTTTTTTTATTATTGTTCTTTACCTAGAAAAAAGGTGTTTTTTTATGAAATTCGTAATTAACTTGTTAAAAATTTAGTTTTTTTTTATACAATTTTCCCATTTACCTATAGTACATAATAAAACAAAAGTACAATATCGGTTCTGGTAAAACTCACTAAGTCCTTCCTTTTTTTTTTGGTTTTGATCCAAAAAAATTATACTGAAATTAAATAACTTTTGTAATCCTTTCGTAAATTAAACTTAGAAGCCTAAAAAACAATTTTTTATGACGAAATTGATATTAAATACAATTACAAAATTTTCAGAGACACAAACTTCTAAAAGATCGATTTAATAAAAACTATGTTTTTTGACTTAGTGATTTCAGCTTTTAAACAACGTTATGTAAATATGTACAAGAAAATAATTTTCAATTTCGTTATTGCGAACAATTTCATCTATTCTTTACTTGCAGTAATAATTGCCGTTCGGTTCACTATGAGCTGGGGCACCCAAAATATGCAGTACATAAAAAGTAAGCTAAATGTGACATCTTTTTAACAATCGAAGTAAACTGAATTTTAGTTGTGTCAAGCATTCAGCTCAGCTAAGATCAGAATTAATTCTCTCTATGATATGACAAGATCATAATTTTACATAATTTTAGTTTTTATTCGTCTGAGAAATGTCTTTTTTTCAGTTAACCGGTTTGAATAATTTTTACATATTCATTTTCTCAGAGGCTGTGATCGTCTCCCATCAGTAAAACCTGAAGCATATGTGACAAGCGATGACCAGCCGGAACTAATAGGATTCGCTAAGAAACCTTGAATTCCAAGTTCGATTATAAATTAAATCGTCACGATCTACATCAAAATATTAACACCGTGAAATTTTATTGATCAGTAATGACTCTAAGATGTTACCACAAGCTCATTAATAGAGCGGTCTCTAAATTACCGCTACAGATGCTAAATGGAATCTAAGTGAGAAAAATTAAGAAGCAAAGAATCTAATTATAAATAAATTCAATAAAAAGTATTTAGGGAAAGAGTTTTTTTTTATATGGTACGAGGTGCCACCAGGTTAAATGATGTTATTCGAATGAGTGAAAAAAATTTAACCACGATAAAATCAATGCCTGTAAATATACCCACTTTGTTTTGAAAATGTGTTGATCGTTAAAATGTTTTTTTTTTTAGAACGGGTACGTCAAGCTGTGTAAAAAATGGATATAAACAATTTTATAGTTCTTACATTCCGAAGAACTTGCCAGTATACTAAAAACCGGCTAGGGGACTGCCCACACACAATACAAGTTTTGTATAGCAATCCCATGAACGGACTGTTGAATTTCACTCTTATTTTCATATTTATAAATGCCTTGATAATTTCAATAGGAGAAGTTATCAAAACAGTTTCACAATCGATAGTACGCATTGATAATTCCAAGTCATCTTGGGTTCGAAATTTGAATTATCATTGTTAATTTTGGAAACCCATCTATTTTTGCAATTTGTGATGTTAAATTTCAATTACAAGAAAGCTATGGTGCAACTTAAGTAATTTAATTGTAATATTCATTACAAAATGTAAGTATTAATGATAATTATAGAATCGTTAAAGCTAAAAACAAAAACCTCACAGAAGTTGACGCAATTGTTACGAACAATATTAAAGAAAAATTTTTAATTTCGCTTCGATTTAATCCCATTAAGCTGAAAACTGTAGATAGAGAGGTTTTTGTACATAGTTTCTTGCCTTTTTTATAGGGTGTCCAAAAAGTTATCTTCAAACCGAAATCAGATGATAGAGAAAGTAATTTCGGGTCAAATCACCCATATATATGATTATTGCAATGGTTTATGGCTCAACATTTATATGGTGATTATTATGTTACACTGAAAAAAAAAATTTCTAAACTACTAGAAATTAATTACTTGCTTTCAGAAATAGGCCAATTTAGAAAGTAAATCTTAATATTTTCTCAAAAACGGACAATCCAAGTATATAAATTCTTATTGTCGGGAATAAATTCTTGGTAACTAGTAGTACATATTTCTTGATTTTACACACCCTAACTTATTCTGAGAAAAACCTCTATTCTATGCGATTATTAGAAAAAATGCGCATCATTATCGATAGCTCTCTTAATATTCTTAAATTAGTCTTAATTTTCTTAAGTTAAGTATTAAATAGATTTTTTAGGAATAATAACTTTTTGCAACTTTCCTAATTGATGATACTTTTCTTGTTTCCAGAAGTTTAAGCTTAAAAACAAGTGATGCATTTCTTAAAAGAATGACAAATTCTCTTGAATTTTGAACACGAAAAGGATTCTGATGAAAATCAAGAAGTTCGAGTGTATACTTTTCTAAACTCTAGAAATCATTTCTTAATTCTAGTAAAAATGTTGCTCTTGCGAAAAAACTCTAATGCGTGTTTCTCAAATAAAGGAATTAATTCTTAATAGTAGTAATACTATTGTACACATTCGAGGAAGTCGAGTGCATAATTCCTAAAATACACAAAGTGTTTTTAAAACTAGTAATCTGATTGGCCCTGTGACTGTTCTAAACCAACTGGAGATGGTAGAAGAACTTTGGTGTGATTTTTACTGTTATTTCAGATTCTAATCGGTATCGGAAGTGTTGTCTGTTTCTGATCTTCAGATAGTTGAATTTACATGGACTGTGCTTATAGTGAAGTTACAAAAAGTGAGTTCTAAAGATAATTTATCATTACGGGAGTGTGATTATTTGATACCTAAAATTTTACATGCTCTGAAATTTAGTGAAGTGATTATTTAAATAGAAAAAGCAAATAAAAGGTTTTTGCTGAGATTAAAATAAATTTCTCAATGAAAATAAATCAGTAGTGGTTGCATTAATTTAAAATCATAAATATAGATTTTTGGTTGGTAGGTGCTTTGATTAATTTGCATTTATTAAGTAGGGGACAGTTGAGTCATGGGGAATTGTGAGTCACGTCAATATTTCACCATAATTGGAAAGTCTGACTCATGCAAATGGCTGTCATTGTCTTATATTTGACCAAACTCATTTTCCATTAGCAATCGATGCGTGTACACGTACTCGTTCGTTCCGTGCGGCAACCACTTGGAAAATTTTCTCATTTTCTCAAAATATTTATTCCGAGCGTTTCTGTTTGCATTGATGTGACAACGATTTTCGGAGAATCGATAGGTAAATATATTCATAATTATCTTATGGCATCGACATTTCAACATTTAAAAGGAATTTCGCATAAACATGCAATGAGCGAATCATACACGGCCCTCTTGTCAATCAAAACGTTTGGGGAATTGTGAGTCACTTTTTTTGGGGAATTGTGAGCCACAACATCTTTGGCCTTTTTCAAGCCAATATCGCATTTTTAACGCGTGTTTTTTCTGAACACGAAGAAGTTGACTTCTGCATACTTTGTATGGAGGATATGCCGAAGAAATCGAACCGAAACAATTCCATTCGCTGCGATTTATGCGATCGAGCTGTTCATTTGAAATGCGTCAGTACTGGAGCCTATTTCACATGCCCGAATTGCGAATCTGAATAATTTTAATACCTTCCTTTTTATATATATTTTTAAACTAATTGTTATGTAATTTCCAACCATAACATAAATATTTTACAGCGATATTTTTGATTTTCCACTTAATTCAGACGGTGACTCACAATTCCCCAACATTTTTAAAAATCTCAAAAATGCATGTTTTTTGCCAACGCTCAGATTTTTTTTAGCAGATAATAATTTCAAGATACTGCTTAAGCTAAAAGTTATGGTTTCCTTCCTAGTAACATAAACCATTTTGAAATTTTAAAAAATTTTGATTTTTGTGGCAGTTATCGAGCTTGGAAAAAGTGTGACTCACAATTCCCCATGTTCCCATACTATCCGTATCCCTGAAATGTTAATTTCTTTACAAAATATTTCTAATGTTTCGTGTTATGCAATCAACAAATTTTATTGTGCCTGGAAGCTGTTCGGAGTCATATCTATTAAAATGACTTACACTTTACAGTATCATAGAACAGTTATGGCTTTATTATACATATATTGAATGTCATTCTCAGAATAAAGTGTAGTTAATATTTACGATTATACCTTGATTCCAAGCACAAGGGCAGTTGAATTTTTTTTTTTTAAATCTGTTTTTTTATTTTTTTTTTTTACGAGGAAATGACTGAAGAGCAAAACATTTTCAAAGCCCGGATTTATATTATAAATCGCAAATTCAAGAAAACAAAATTCCTAAAATAACATAACTTAAATCTTCTAGCTTTTTCAGTTGACTACGAAACCTTAAAATATCTAGTTCCACAAGATTTGGAAAAGATCTTCCCCTATAATTTAAAATTATTTTCAAAAGCTAGATATCACTTATTAAAATGGCAGGAAGAAAATGTAGTAATACTTTTATTGTACTTTAAAAAATTTATACTATTAAATTTCATAATTACTGCTGTGATATTTTCAATTTTACATCGTGTGGCTTATTTAAAAAAAAAGTAATTCTTGTACTCCAATTGCAAGTACCTACATCTTCATTACCGGAGGGGTCGTTTGGGCCAAACTCAGCATTAACTTCACTGCCATTTATGGGTTTTGTATGTATAATTCAAATTAAGTTCTCAATATGATGAACCAAGATTGTAAACATTTATAGGATATCCATGAATATTTGTCATCCCGTGATGGTCGAGCAATAATAAAAATATATACAGATAACCAAGAAAGCCTTACATCTTTTGGGAGAGAGAAACTAGTTGACGAAATAGTTAAGCTGTATACATCTAACAATTGCTTTATGAAAGATGCAGATTACTTCAAAATAATTGATCAAATTGTTGCAAGATTTTCAAATGAAAGAAAGTTACACATATAAGTGGTATTATTAACACATTCAGAAGTCGTCATGTTTAATATTTTCAGGACTTTTATTTTCAAATATCAAACGAAACACGACAGTGAAGGCTTTATCATAAATACAAAAATACGGCATCAAATCTCAGAAGGGTCGGCTTGTTTCCATTGGAGAAAGCAAAAAAGAAACCCCGTATAAGCCACCTAAAATCACCTGAACCAAGCAACGTGTTAGTGATTGCTGATAAGCAATATGAGGCTGCAAAAGTGTGGCTTAAATTCTATGAAAAACTGTGGGAAGCTGTTGAAATAAAGTGGAAGCAAACATCAAAGTTAAGAGTGCATTCATTTAAACTACCGCAGTTAACATTCACATCAATCTTAGAAACCTGGCCAGAATACACAAAGTCATTTGGCGATAGATTGGTAAGATTCATGTTGAACTTGACACAATTATTCTATAATAAATACTATTAACCAATATTTTAGAAAACTTGGTGGACATGTATTTGATATAAATAAATATATTACACAAATTTCTTACCATGCTGATTAAATCACAAATACTTGTATCAGGGCTATTTTGATAAAGTGTAGTACACTGTACTGCACTGGAAGTTACAATTTCAATTGCATTAAAAGTGATAGAGGTAGCATGATTTTTTAATATAAAAAAATTCATAAAATTTATATCTGCAATTCTACAAACGTAAACCCCCATGTTTTATTTTGATGACTTACAAGGATTTAACTAAAGCAAATTTAATTATTTTTTGATAATTTGAAAACTTATCACTTTTGATAAGTACTTTTAAAAAATTTGATTTCACAATCTCCAGTGCAGTGTATCGCATAGAATCAAAAAAAAAACACAGCTTATACTACCATAGTTTTTTTTTTTTTATTCAACTGATATAATTTTTTTATAACAACTTTCTATTTTAACAGGTCGACATTGACTACGAGGAAAACTTATCAAATCCACATGGTTTACTTAAAGGATGGGATTCATTTGACAAAATATTTATCCCGTTAATTCATAAAAAAATAAACAATGAATTTCAATTGGCAGTAGCTGATTGTACAGGTACAAAACCTTCATCCTCTCCCGAAAAACTGAATCCACCTTTGCATAAGATTAGGCGACAGTTGTTATTGTTATTATTAAGTTGAAAATGAATGATTTTCTTTAATGTAGAAAAACAAAGTACAACAAATTTAGTTTTCTAATAATCTTGGTGGTTCAAACTTTTCAGGACAAACCGTAATAATTTTCTTCTCTATACTAGGAAAATATTTTCTAAAATATGCATTACATTTTAACACAAAAAATTTCTTTTATTAAGAATTCTCTTCTCGAATTAAAATAGTTTATCAAGAAAATCTTTCTGATTAGTAACTTTTAATTTCTGAACTGAAGAACTCGTGTTTTCTAGTAAAAAGAGAAAATTTCTAATTTTTAGTAAGTTGCTAATTTCTTATTCTTTCTTATTATTGAGAAAATAATCAAAGAACGGTTTCTTTAGTCACTTGATTTGGTATTCTATTTTCTTGGAAGTTAGAAAATTTTTCTTTCCGTGTATACTTTATTTTTCTAAAAACACCCTGTATCGGGGAAAGTATGGTTTCAGATTTTTTTTAAACATCTAATTTTACGAGTATGTAGCCTAAACGCCATCGCTATAATCATTCTGAGAGGCCTATGTCTAGCTAACTGGAAACTTATTCTCTAGCCGCCACTCTACAGGTTTTTTGCATTAAATTTACCCTTTTGCAAATTTAATTAATCTTTTTTAAAATCATGTTCATTTTTTTCATATTAAGTTCACCCTTTTGCAAATCTAGTTAAAAAAATCATAAAATAGTGTTACTAATTACATAGTAAGAAATCAAAATTTTCATTATAATTCACACAATTCCGTATTTGTGAAAATATACCTTTTTAAGATCTAATTAATCTAATTTCATTTCTTTTCAACAGATTTCAGAAATACTTTCAAATTCACACTAAAATTTATATCAACGCTACACATGTAAGACAAATCTTGTAGGTATGTGTAGGTAGAATAGTAGAAATAATTTAAACATAAACATTACTGAACTAAACTAAACTTTGCAAATTAAGATATCTGATATCTAAATTAATAATGATAAATACAGATTGCCTTACTACTAGGAAAACAGATCAAATATACAGTAATGGAGATCTTAAATATTCAATTAAATTGTTACTAAAACTATGATTGTCCCTGATCCTTCTAAGATGCAGAGGAAGAGAGTTCCAGAGACTTGAGGATTGAACAAAAAATTGACGACCACTTGAAAGACAGGTGGAGCGAGGAGTATTTAGAGAAAAAGTTCTTACGGATTGGGAAAAATCCAGTCTAGTATACAGGTAGTCGGGTTACTCGGTAATCATCAAATTAAGAATTAATAATATCGCACGATATTTAAAGAAGGTTTCCAACGTGCATCCCAAGATTGAATTTAAATATTCCGAGACATGGTCGTATCGCCTCAAGCCAAACACATACCGCACGCACGGTAGAGTTAAAAGCCACATTGAGCTTACATAATGAAATTGAGTCAGAACCACGAAAAACTTCACATCCCTAAGTCGTGATGGGAACAATTAATGATTTAACTAACATAATCCGCGTGTCAACAGGAGTAAAGGACGTAGTAACAGAAAGTTTACGCAGAGTTCCATAAATTTTGCAGACAAGCGCGTTAATGTGATTGGACCAGTTCAATGTACGATCCAAAATTATTCCAATATTCTTTACGGTACTACTGTAAGGAATAACTACATTATTTAGGGATAACATTCGCAAAGCATGAAGTGTCCAATTCACTTATATAGATCACGATAGCATTGGATTTGGAGACATTTAAGGTCAACTATTATTAACAGCATATGGCATCCTCCAGACATCCTAACGGCCTAGAAATGTAAAGCTAAAGATAGTGAATAATAAGGGATCCAGAATGGAGCCTTGAGGGACTCCACTCCGCAAAGGTAGGAAGCCAGAAGCAGAATTAGAACAGACCACACTCGCACCGCAAAGGTAAGACCAAACCAACGTGCAAGCAGAATTAAAAAAATTTAAATTTAAAACTAGCCTTGGAAAAGTCAAGGAGGACGAGCGCCGTAAATTTATCAATATACTTCAACAATATTCAACAAAAAATTAACCACTTACACAACAATTTTTAAATTTCATTCAATATTACTTCAGCCTTGCGGCAGCTACATATATTCAAATTTGATATCATGTCGAGTATAAAATTCCGGCAATTAGATTGAGTGATAACATCGAGGCTGTCGTTAATGATATCGCCCTAATATTACTTCAATGTCTTGGAAACTCAATCGTTGTCTGGAATAATTTTTTACTTAATAATATTGGTGAATTATTTTAATAGAATAACGAATACGTTGATCTGTATCTAGAAGAAGTGTTGAATTATATTTTTAAAATTGTTGACTTCATTTTGAAAAACGCTTTGAATTATACATATTTGAAATAAATATTGAATTTAATTCAAATTTATTGATCTGTAAGTTGTTGATTTGTTGTTGTATATTGTTGAAGTAATTATTCCACCATATTCTCCAAAGTTGAACCTCATGGCGGAAGTATTTTCCAAAATACAAATTGGGAAATACTGTTCTAGAGATATACGATTAACTGGAAAACATGTGGAATCTACGCTCTCTGCAGAATAAAAAATATACATATAATTAATAAAAATATGTTATTGTACACAAATTATAATTTATATTCTATAACAATAGGTGAGACTCTACATAGCGCAACCGAATATTGAAATCGAGCCACCAAAAGCAGCCAAAGTGACCTTGAAATGCTTGTGACGAAAAGTTATTGTGATGCTGTCCGCTTGTAATTAAAAAAAAAAACAAATAGTCCGTGCATTCATGCAAGATAGAAAAAATTTATAGGCACATCAATGAAAATTGTACCGGCTCCAGAAAAAAGTCCACATCGAAAAAAATATCAGTATAAAATACACTGAAGACATATTGATTGTGAAAAAACCACGTGGCAGACCACAAAAAAATAGAGTTATTATATATATATTCAAATATGGATTTTGTTAAGAAAGTGGACGAATTGAAGTTAGATGGAAATATTTCCGAATATTGGAGAATATTTCGGCAGAATTCTGAGACATTCGCAGCAGCAATTGAACTAAACAAAAAAGCTGAAGCGGTTCAAATTTCAATTATCTGAAATGCTGTGGGGCCTGATGCAGTGGAGGTATTCAATTAATTTATACTGAATGAAGAAGAAAGAAAAAACAGTTTTGCAAGCATTTGAAGATTTTTGCAAACCTAAAAAAAATGAAGTCTATGAGACCTTCATTTTTTACAGTCGAAATCAAGGTCACCGGGAACCATTTGACAATTTTCTAATAGATATCAAGAAAATGGTAAAAAAAAAAGTGGATTTTCTGATGAAGACCTAATGTTACGCGATAGAATAGTATTATGACCAGAAGATAAGGGGTTTCAAAAAAAGATGTTAGAAACTGAAAGATTAATCTTACAAAAACCAATTGAACTAGCCAGAGCAGCCGAAGCATCCAATATACAAATGAAAACAATGAAAGGACCCGGAACATCAATAAAAACGATTATCAGTAAGTAAGAAGAAATAGCAAAAATTATAAAAAATTTAATAGTCAGGTTATGCAAAAATATATAAATTTTGTTAATCGTAATAGTAGTAAAAATGATTATAATTCCAGGCAGAATAATTCAAATTCAAAGCAACAATGGGGGCAGTCAAAGAAGGTCAAAATTGAATACAAGTTCTGCTATAATCATTTTGCGCTGGTATGTAAAAAGAAATCTATCAATGAAATAAGACCGGTACTTAATTATGAGAGTACTGAATTCAAAAATAATTTTTGTATAGATACAATTAACAAAAATGATGCTATGAAGAAATTAAAATCGAAAAAAAAACAATAGTACAGTTCAAATTAGACACCGGTGCCCAAGCTATTGTGCTTAAACCTTCCCAATATTATAATTTATAACTAATGAAGAAAACATTACGAAACTCGAGGCATATAACAGATATGAAATACAAACTATAGGTAAAGTTTGTCTAAAATATATAGCTAGAAACAAAATCTCCATACAAAAGTTTTATATTATATAAGAGAATGCAATTCCTATACTGGGTCTAAAGGGTTCTGTAGATTTAGATTTTGCAGAGGTATTCTGGTTTATTTAATGGATTAGGTTGTTTTTACAAAAACTTTCATATTGAACTAAAAAAAACTCAGGAATAGTCAGTGGCAGTAGCTGAACCACTGAGAAGGGTTTCGTTAATATTAAGACAATCCTTACAACAATAACTAAATCAATTAATTAAAATGGATTTCATAGAATCGGTGGCTGAACAGTGCGACTGGGTGTCCAATATAGTTATAGCTGAAAAGCCCGAAAAACCATTTGAATTTGCCTAGATCCCAAATTTGTTAATCAAGCAATCATAGAAAATTATTACGAAATACCAACCTTTGAAGAAATAAAACAGAGCTTGGCAAATAAAAAAATATTTTCAGTGGTAGATCTTAAAGAAGGGTATTGGAAAATAAGGTTAGACAAGTACTCAAAAAAGTTGTATACTTTTAGTACAACTTTCGGGTGTTTTCGTTTTAAAAGACTACCGTTTGGGTTAAAGATAGTTCCGGCAATTTTCCAGAAACTTAATAGTCAAAATTTCAGTGGGATCACAAATATAACGATTTTCGATAACTTCATAACAGCTACGGAAAATGACAAAGAGCATGATAAAATAATAGAATTAGTAATGAAGAGAGCTCAGGAGAAAAATATAAAGTTTAATCAAAACAAGTTTCAATATAAGATTACAAAAGTTAAATTTTTAAGTCGTAAAATCTCACAAAAGGGAATATCCCATCACCTCGACTTCATAGAATGAAACTTCGCTTAGAGAAGTATAATTACAAACTATATCTACCAGGAAAAAAATTATATATAGCGGACTATTTATCTAGAAACTTTTGTACCAAGCATCGGCAGAGCCGGAAATTAAGGGACTTAATAAGTTCATACACTCAATTAATGAAAGATGAAATATTAAAAATAATAGTAGAAATAATAAAAAAAAAATAACCGGCCAAGTGCGAGTCAGACTCGCGCACGAAGGGTGTCGTATCATCGTACTAAACTTAACACTGTGTATACATTTTTCGCGCGGACGGGAATCGAACCTACATTTGTTAGAATCGGTCAATGATGGAGAAAAAAGAATTCTAAGAACTTTTGTTAATTAACGATTCTAAATCAAATTTATAAATACAAGAAGAAAAAACAACCGCCTCGTCCGGGGTTTGAAACCGGGACCTTCCGCTTGCCGGGCGACTGCTCTTACAACTAAGCTAACGAGACAGATGATTTTCCCTCTTGCATTTATCAATTTGTAACTAGTCTACTAAGCCATCACTATGCATACGCCCAAAAAAACACGTTTCTTGTATGGGGGCTCCCTTTAATTTTTAATTTAATTTAATTTTTATTATTTGTTGTTATAGCGGCAATAGAAATACATACTTTGTGAAAATTTCAACCTATTACGGTTCATGAAATACAACCTGGTGATTGACGGACGGAAAGTGAAGTCTTAGTAATAGGGTTCCCGTTGTTACCCTTTGGGTACAGAACCCTAATAAAAGATCGCCCAAGGACAAAAAATCGGTTCCCAAAGACATAAAATAGTTCTGGAAATACAAAAATGATTTAATACATGAAGATGGGTTTGTGTTTTTTGGGGAAAGGATAATCATACCAAACAAACTAAGATCAAGCGTATTGAGCGAATTGCATAGATCTCATCTTGGGGTAGAAAAAACAAAAAGAAGGGCAACAACTTTAGTTTTTTGGCCAAGTTTAAATGAAGAAATTGAAAGGATGATAGCAACATGTAAGGTATGTGAGAAATTAAGACATTTCAATATTAAAGATCCATTAATAAAACACCGCATCCCAAAGGGTGCATTTGAAAAAATTGGGATGGACATAATGGAAATATATGGGAAAAACTATCTGGTAATCGGAGATTGTTTTTCTAGCAGAGAGCCGGCCCAATTAAAGGAAAATTAGAAATCATATTTTCGGTTTGCGGAATTCCAAAATTGTAGCTGACACTATGACATTTGCGTCCTATGAGTTTAAAAACTTTGCTGAAAACCTTGATATTGCTTTAATTACCAGCAGTCCTCAGTATCCAAAGTCCAATGGACTTGCGGAGCATTTTGTTCAGATTGCACAGGGACTAATAAAAAAATGTTCTGAGAATAAAACTAGTCTATGGTTAAGTTTGCTTAAATATAGGAATAGTCTCATTAAAAATTCAGAACTATCACCAGTACAACTAATGATGAGAAGACAGATAAGAACATTATTCGCGGGAAGGTTAAAATTTTATAAAAATGAGAAACTTTGCATGAAATGATTCCAATTTTAAGAAAAAACAATGAAATTAATAAAAATATTATCACAAAGATTGTAGACCTAAAAATGATTTTAGAAAAGGGGAGAAAATATGGTTAGAGCAATCAAATGAAGTTATGGACACCGGGAATAATTGTTGACAAGCATGACACACCAAGATCATTTGGATTCAAACTCAGAATGGAAATGTGATTCGTCGAAACACATATTTCCTCAAAAGCACATGGAATAGATTAAATTTATGCCATTGACAACAATTCGTAAGCACACAGTGTTGGCCTTACCATTGGGAAGTTAATATTAAAGCCCAAAATTTTTCAAAGGAATCTACAGTAAGTAAAATAATTTAAGAACGATTGAAATTGCATGAATCCATAATGAACTCGAAAATAAAAATGACAGTTTTGTGCTAATGCTCATATTTTTTCGAAATACTTAAATCAACAATAAAATAATTAATAATCAAAATTCTTATACAACTTGAAAGTAAAAAATTTCATTATCCCAATAAACTTTTAATGGCATTTGGAGAAATTGCGTATTGTGGAGTATAAAATCTTCGAACTGAAATAATTTTGTTTTGTTTTTTAAATTTATATAATCTAAAAAAGAAGCAAGATGACGTACTTTTTATAACACGATATCCATTTTCATCTGCAACAAAATCAACGTATAAATTTTTTCCATCACCAAGTGGATATCCATAGGTTCCTGAAACACTAAACACCTTAGCACCATTCACGTCTTTCAAGATTCCTTCAACTTCTAGTGTTACATGATTATCTAGATGATATCTATAGTGAAATAGTATTTTTAAATAATCAACTACTAGATATTTACTGCACCTATATTATACCTATAATAATAACTACCATTTGGCATGACCTTATAAACATTCCGTATTACGTTGATTTCACTATCGTATGGGTCGAGGACCTCAAGAGGTGCACATATAACAAATGCGAAAATTCCAACCAAAATCGCAAATCCCACAGAGTGTAGCATCTTGAAAAACTCGAAATAAACTGACAAAAAGCTCCAAATTGTTCGTAGTTTGAGCCAACTCTTTCATTATAATTCAAACTTGGATTTAACATAGAGAATACTAGTAGGTTCCGTGAAAAAATAATATCAAACCACACCCGTATAATGTAAACATATTACGACTCTCCCATAATGACTAATAGCGGTTTGGCTGGTACTAATCCGCTTTTCTCGGGGATTTAAATGTTTCAATGATCTCCAGCTCGGCTTAAAGTTTTATCAATCCATTTCACATCAAGTAATAAAAATAAAAGAGTGATTGAAGGTTGGAATAATAAAACTGTACTAAATCAACATTGTTGCTTGCTGTTATACAAACGCACCGCGTCGGATAAAAAATTCCTACAAACTTGTTTTTTTTTTTTTTTAATATTAACACTTGGGTGTTAAAGTTGCAATACTACCTAACTGACATTCGGTAAATCTTTCCGGAGATAGGCAAGCATCTTTTCAATATACGTTGTAAATGACGGTGGTTAAAACCCAATAAATCTTAAGTCGAAATGTCAATTATTCAGGAACAGAAAAATTGTATTAAAGAGAAAAACAAAATTAGAAATGATTTCGCTTTTCTGATAATATACGTGATTTCATTATGTTTACATCGAGAAGAAATTTATTTTACTAATCTTTTTTATTATATTATTTGTATAGGTATTCTTCTTACCTAATATTATATTTTTGAAAGTTATTTGGTCCGATCTGCTCTGAGAGACTACACCCAGAAAATATTTTCGATGGCTCTTAATCTGAATTACGTATTGTCTGTGTATAATGGTACTCCTCAGAGTTCAATTCTTGGACCATCATTATTTAAAATCACTTCAAAAGTAATCGGTGAAAAAAAGAGAAGAAACTCGAAATTAGCTCTTTCGATAGATTTTCTCATTGATTTTTCTTTTAAAAATATAAGAACTATTCAGTTTTATATATACCCAGGTCTTACTTCTCTTAGAGAGATACTCTCGACTCTGTATAGATACTACTGAATCTACCAAGACTCAGCAACGTTGTTGAAAAAGAATCTGGACTAATGGTCTACAGAGCCAGGGCAGATGAATATAGTGAATGGGCCTCCAAAAGCATATGCACTATAACGGAAATAATAGAAGTAAATCCAATACTGGACATGATGTCAGACAGGATGGTCGTTAAATACAGCCTATGTCTGCTTCTCAAAATAAAGATACCAAATAAGGGAAGAAATAGATTCAATTCAAGAAAACGAAGCCCTAATCTGGTACACTGCTCGATCGCGGTGTTTGATTACGTTTCGATTTCGGCTGCTTTACTATTACATTGTTTCTTAAAATATATGCAGAGAAAAATATGCTTTCCGTTCGTTTCTTGGGAATAGATTCAATGGCTCCGTCGTTATCACCGGTACTATTTTCGAGTGTTATCGTTTGTAAATTGGAATATTTTTTCTTATATAGTTTCTTTAATTTTCTTAATTTT